>JANHFT010002186.1:99400-109831 GCA_032467955.1 Pseudoxenodon macrops | reverse complement strand
TATAAGACGCACCCAAATTATCAGCCCCAATTAGGGAGAGAAAAGGTGCGTCTTATACTCAGAAAAATACGGTAGTTGCTTAACCAGGGCACTTGTGAAGCTAGGACTATCTGTAATGGTCTTCTTGTTTTTTTCCTGGACTAAATAGTATCAGCCTTTTAAATTTCTCTTTATACAGATGCTTTCCTAAGTTTATTGTACATTGTGACTCCATCTTTGGAGATGTTAAGCTTGTTATAAATCTTTGTCTGCTTGTTTTTGCCCTAATATCAGTAAGTGACAGCTCTAGGCCAACTTTCTCTGGAGGCTTGGAAACTAAGCAGGATCAGGTCTATGTTTGTAGGCTTGGAAATTGAAAGAACATTAAAGAAGAAACAAGGAATTCAATAAGAAACCAGTAGAAAATTTCATATGGATTGCCACGAAACCATATGGTTATATCCATGTAGTTTCTAAGAGTAAAGCTTCACTTGAGAACATCTTCATCTTTAAAATTAATTCTTAATTCTGAAACAATTCTTGGTAATAGGCAACAAATACATAATAGGAAGAGATCAGGACACCAAAGGCTTGAGAGGACAAAGATTGGCTCAACTATATTGGGAGAGTATAAACTATTCTGCGCACTTACAGTAGATTTTGAATAGAGAAGAGAGAAATAAAAGGATATATCACTTACACCTGGTACTATTCCAATTTTTCGCATGAGCTTGCTTGTAGATTAGGTGAAATACACAGATCTACATGTAATATCTAGAGGAAAGCACATTTATGTACACCATTCAAATAAGCGGTAAATCTAAATATTATGCTTCTTATCTAAGCTATCCATATGCTAATAGTTCATTAATTAAATATTAGCTGCAAACATTTTGACAGTACAGCTTGGATGGGTAACACTGATCCACTAGCTTCATGCTTTGTTCATTTTACATAGAATACTATATTCAATTATGCCTTTCCAAAGTTTAATTTGACTATCTTCAATATCAATTTCCAGCTCTCTCAACAAAAACCACACAGGAGATACTATATCACTATCAATCCTCTTGTGGCATCTGAGTCTGGGGGAAAAAACCCACACTGGAATGTGTGTTCCAGCCACAATATGGTTGCTATCTTATAGCTAGTTAGTATGTATTACCGTAATATATTGAACTATATATTAAATATATTAAGGATATTGCACAGATGGGTTATCTGGAATTATCTGCATCAAGTCCAGTATTTGGTTAGTTCCTTGACACTTTGACATTTTGACAAATATAAGAGATCTTTGTGATTGATGGACAGGTATTCAGAATACAATTTCAAACTCCAGATACTGGATGAACTTTATGGAAGTTGTATATATGTATGTGTTTCCTCATTGTATGCCTTGCAACCGGGTGCTTATAATGCAGTTATTGATGTTGATATTGACATGGGAAGAGAGATTAAAAGTTTCTAATCACCAAAAAGCAAGTCCATTTTGTTTTCTACAGAAGAAAAATGTATATAGTTCAGAGTTGCCAAAACATGGATGATCCTGATGTGCCAGTTTACTTACAGACAACTACGTAATCTCCTCAAAATTAATTTTATCCAAGCATGTTTATTACTGGGTTGATCATAAAGAATTTCTTCACTGTGGTTTCTCGCACTTGCTTCACCACACCTGTTTAGAACATTAAAAAAAATCCTGGGTAAGAAATTGTCTGAGCCCAGCCAGAGGGCATCATCAAACTATTTATTTCAACTATAGAATCTTTGCTATAGTCATTGCCTTTCACAGTACGCAAAGAATGGATTCTATTGTTAGGATGAACATTGCAACTGTTTCTGCTTTTCATTCATCACTTTCACTTTTGCCCACTGGATTACTGTATCATCTTTAAGATTTCACACTAACATTTTGGGTTAAAAAATATCTTTCCTTATTGAAATGTTTCTTTATTTTCTAAATTAATTTATTTGATTTATGGCCTTATATTTTAGCTGATGTAGAATGATACCCTTCTGGGGGAAATCAACTTCTCTCATGCAACACTTTCTTAAATATATTGTTTTCCTTGATTCACACTGTTAAAGAATTGGGTCACCAGCCACTGCCAGAAGATCTTTGGCCTTATTATATATACATATTTAGTGGGAGGCATCTGTCCTGGATTTATGCCTAGCTTATCAACCAGTACATCTTTGTTTTAAATCGATGGGCTTTTTCTGCTCGGCTATGCTAAAATTTTCTTAGCCATCATGATCTTTGAGATAAGTTAGACTGTTAATCAACATACTTTGAGTCCTCTTTCAGACAAATTTGATAAATACTTGGTAACTTTGGCAAGTGGACATTCCAATCAAATTGACGGGTGATTTCCCCCCCCCTCTGTTGGGGAGAGGTATGTATGTGTCAATTCAGGTGACAAGCCATTTCAGTGGGTTCTGGTGCTTGCTAAGCAATAAGATGTGTATTTGAAGATGCCGGTGTGCTTTACTCACATATTGGCAAAGAGTATGTTTATCTTCTTGAGATAGATTTGCAGCTCCCTGGACAGACTTTATTTAACTGTGTTTTTGTGGTTTCTACTCTGTGACATACAAGAGTGTGGGAAAGCTGGAAAAAGCTTGGCTTCAAAAATGCACAAAAGAGGGAAGAAGGAAGACACTTTGGGGAAAAAACAATTATTCAGAACAAAGAACACAATTTCAGAACACAGTCCAATTATCAAAGGGTACCAGAAGTCATTCTAGACATACTTTTTGAGCTATTCGTCAGAATATAGTATAGTTTCCAAGTCTCTCTTGGCCATTTATAGAATTACATAGTGATTTCCATGTGAGGTATATAGAAATAGAATCTCCTAATATATTCCCATAAAACTGACGTTGATTCCACAAAAATTCTTTATGGAATCTGGTTCATTGATTCATGTATCCTTCTATATTTCCTAGCTATAAAACAGATTCAAAAGAGGAAAAAAGAAATCAGGTTTTCTTCATGCAGGAGAGATTTCCACTGGCTCAAACCACTTCAGAAGAAAGTATTTCCTGAATGGTTTGAGACCATGATTTTCCATTCTTCAGCCATTTAGAACAAATAATTTGTTTTTTTGTTTCCAGCTTGATTTTGAATTCCATCAAGATTTCTTTTATATGCATATGTTTTAAAAATTTAAAAGAAAGATGAAAGATGAAAACTAACAAGAGCTAATATTTACACTACTGTGGAGGAAAAGGAGAGGAAAAGGAAAAAAGGGAAAAAATAAAGAAATAGCTTCTTTTTAGCTGTTATTGATGAACGTGTAAATTATCCTTACTCTATCACTACAACATGAATTGCATTTTTTATTATCTATTTTTTCTAATCATGAAAACCATATGTCATAATTTCATTTTTTTTCTATTTCACGCAAACATCTCTTAAAAGATTTTCAGTCACCATTAAACTTGGATAATAACTTTTCTCTGATCAAAGTTGTCAGTCTGACTATTTCAGCAAGTTCCATCATATTCACTATCCATTCCCCCATTGTGGGTAATGTCAAATTGTTCCATCTTTGTGCATATAGCACTAGCACATAGATTTATATGCCACCTCTGGTATATGCTTTAGAATGTCAGCATATTGACCCCAATAAACTAGCTTCTCATTTTACTGACTTTGAATGGAAGGCTGAGTCAATCTTGAACTAGTTAGGATCAAAATCCAGGCTTTGGGCAGAGTTAGCCTGCAATACTGCATTCTAACCACTGCGCCACCAGGGTTCTTAGATATATAATAGTCTCATGATGCTTTCATATATAGAAAGAAGAACTGCATAGTTCTACTCTGAGCTACAGATTATCTCTTCTATTGAGATACTTTTCTTGCCAGTCATTTAAGAGCTAAGGAGAAAGTCCCTTTATTAGCTTCTCCAGTTTTTTATCAGAATAATTTGTCTCTTTTCCAGTTACATTATTAACAGTTTTTCACCTTCTAATTTTGACATATAGCATTTCCTGCTCTTTCAGTACCAGTTTAGGAACAGGAGCTTCTTTCTGCCTAGGAAGGACATAACAGGACTTTTAACCTTGTATGAGAGTTTATAAATGATGAAGAAATCAATATATCCTTTGGGAATTTTTAAAAACCAGGTTTCATTGTTAGATTATTGTATCAGCAGCAGCAGCAGCAGCAACTAAGATATCTTCATGTTACTTTGAGGAGCTGTGTGGACAATTATAAGAGATGCCAATGCTAAGAGTCAAATATCATACAGGATTCAAAGTTCAGAGGAAAAAAAACCATAGACAAAATAGCATTAAAATCATTGTTTATTTCATATGTTAAGACAAATTTCTTATTTCGAAAAACAATTTCTTTATCTCTTTTTTCTCTTAACCAAGCTTATCAAAGTGGAAGAACTTATATGTGTAATTAGGAAATATTAGATATTATATTTGGATATTATTTAGGATTTAAGACACTACTATATGATTTAAATAATTGATTGGCATGGCTCAAAATGGTGTGGTTTAGATGTTTCCCTCCATTTCATATGAAAGGAACTTCTATAACTTTTTATGTTTCTTTGGGATCAAAGTCAATCATATTGACATTATAGTACAGATGTATTGAAGCTGTGAAAGAACACTGCTGTACTCCTGTTTCCAGATTATATAAGTATGTGTATCGTTGTATAGCTTGTGCAAAATGAGGAGAAACAGTCCTTGCAAAGCATCTTTTTCATTGTGGAAAGTTGAGATTGCTGCATGGATTGATTTGTAACTTTGCAGTAACTGGTTGTATTTTATAGGTTTTCAGCCACTTTCTAATGTTTTTTCTAATCATGGTAGTTTATTAGGAACAGTTTTACTCTTCAAAGGACAACTCAGATGTAATATTGTCTAAAACTGAATGACAAAAAAAATGATCTGAAACAATTAGCCATTCAGGTAAAAGATAATTTTAAAAAGTATGTGTTTGAGGAAACAGAGGAAACTAATAAAAAGACTCAATATAAATTAAATTAGCTATTTCTTGACCCAGTCATTTTGCTTAAGTTATCTGTTTGCCTCCCAAACTCCCTCAGAGGTTCTATGGGGCTAAAAGCCATTTTTTAATGTGTTCTTATGGCTTCCAGGGGTTGTTTACTTCTTATTTAGGAAAATACACAACTCATCAAAACTGCAAGTGCTTATTGTGATTATGTTTATGTATGTATTATGTATGTTTAAATATCAAGTTTACCCCAATCTGGGTATCCTTGGCATGTGGGTTTTTATTACGGTACCAGAATTCCCCAACCAACTTATCAATAGAGCCATTCCCAAGAAATTTGAATATGTTGACATCTGGAGACTGGAGGGTGCTCAAGAGTTTTTCTATGACTTCTACAGCTTTTGATAGTCTTACAATGAGCATGTTGCATAGGAATGTTTCTTTCCTTATCAATACAAATTAAATTCTTTCAATTAAGGCAAACATTTCTAGATTATATCCATGCAAATTTTATGGGCACCCCTGGCCCAGGAGCTGTAATAATAGGTGCCTCCTTCCTGAATTGGTGCCTAAATCAAATATAAGCAACAATATTGGGCCAGTCACTTAGGCCAATGAGAGGAAGGTGTGTTTGATATGTTTGGCACCTTGAGCTATTTGTAAAAGTAATAAAGGTGGGATATAAACAGATAAACAAAAATGCTACCTTTGTACCTCATAGCACTCAACATTTTCAGGTTTTTTCTCTCTCTCTGATACGAAATGAGCAAAATGCTTCATCTATGTAAAATAAATTCCTTGAGGGGGGGGAAAAAAACAGCAAACAAGAACTCCCTCCTCCAAAGCCTCTGGAGAGCTGATGCCAACTAGACGTTAGGGAGCTAAATGGAAAAAATAACGACCTGGTAGAAGGCAGACTCTAACATTTCTAACAGCTACGCATTTATTACATGGAAAAATGGCCTGGAAAAAGGTTGATGTTTTTGTCTCAGAACATTAGAATGACTTTCCCCCTCAGATGATTTTTTTTTTCAGTGCTGCCTTCTAATTCAGTGTTTTGTCTGGCAGGATAACCTCTACAGAAAGGCAGCTGAATGGATTCCAGAATAGCCTTAACAGCGCTGCATCCTGTGAGCCACTTGCAAACTCCACAGGTGAGTGAACTAAGGCTCTGCTATCACTAATTCATTTTTGTTTCACTTTTGCAGTACTGCATGTCTTTATGTATCACCGGCTTACTAGTGTAAGATAGATAAAATCTCCTTGATGTAACCAGGAAATACCAAGAAAGGCTTGTTTACTTCTGAGCGGTAGGAAAGGTTCCTTGCTACGACAATTTAAATGAAAAATCTAGAAATGGTGAAAAGAGATATGGTTAATGGAGAAAATAATGTATCTAGGGTAGAGAAAAAGGATGACTGCCTCTCACATTCACCAGAAAGAGCTGTGGCATCTTATAATACACACTTATTTTGCTATGGAGGTTTTTCCCCCCTCTGTTTCCAATGACCATTCTATTTTTTTTTAAAGAAAACATTGGTTTCACATTTGCTTGTACTGAATTCATTTTAGAGTTGGAACTATCTTTTTCACACGTGAAAAGGACCAACACCAGTGGAAACTTTAAATTAGCTTGCATTTTTGTGTGTTTCTGCCAAGTTGGCAAATGTGGTCATACTTGGTTTCTCATGAGTCTCTTACCAATTTTCTTGGGATGTTCTTAAGTTAAGAAGAAAGGCTTCAGTGCAAAGTAAAATACAATAGTTAAGGGACCTGCTTTAGGCTAAGCCATTTTTTCCATTTTCCAGGTCTCTTGGAAGTTGGCCCTCAGGTTATATTCGCCAGAGCTAGACCTTTGTACAGCCGAACCCGAGCCATTGACACAATTTTAGGGCAAAGAAAGAGAAGGCCAGAGGAGGGAGGGCCAGCCTAAGGTAACAATAGGCACCTCTGTTTTCCCCAAATTTTCCTTTGGTAGCACTGTAATTTTAATAGTTATGCTAAGAAAAAAAGGGGAAAGATCTATCTGCAAAAATCTCATGAAAGGGAGTTTTGGTGAAAGGGAGAAACTAAGCATAGTAAATGGATGCCAGAAGTCTGTTCATGACATGCTATTTCCTAGTGTTGAGTACCGTAAGAAGGAAATAAGATTTGTCTGTGTTTCTACTATAGATTTCTGAGGTAAGCAGCCAGAGCCTCAAGTTTTAATCAAGAAAGTAAAGATTAAAGGGGGGGGGGGACTTTTTTTTTTTTAAAAGGTCTGAACTGGTAAATAATGGAAGATAGATAACAGCTTTATATAATACCTAAGTTTCTCTTTGTTATCTTTGTTTTCAGCCATATTTTTTCTTATGGCTAGGTAGAATTTTACATTGGTAAATTCAAGCTCCTTAATTTGGGATATTGAAAATTAAAGAAAATTCATCTTAATCGCTGATGTTACAAGTGGTTTTTAGTATGTTTATATAATGACTAAGGTTTCAGAATAAATCCAGGATATTCTGTAATTTTCTTAGTGACACATTAATCTTTTGTGATAAGAACATGAACATAAGGGTACATTTCCTTTTAGAAAGGCATTCTGTCCTTAAGTCAGGGAGTGAAATAATCAATCCACAAGAAAAATCCCTGCAGTTTTTACTTATCTAAATAGTAATTTGTCCTACAGAATAGCAATGGCATTAATATATTACCCATTTTTGTTCACTGTCTTACTATAATCAACTGTATATGTTGCCTTAACTTTGAAGCAGTCCTTCATCAAATAGTACCTCAGATAACCCAGCCTTAGTTTTAGTTTGACTTTATGGAAGTGAGATATTACATTGCAAAATACCTTCTTGTGAATATGCCCCAGTAGAGAAATGACACTATTATTAGAGCAGCAATCTCCAACCTTTCTGGCTTGGTGGACCAGTGGAGGGGGAAGAGGGATAATTTTGTGCGAGCGGCAAGCGCATGCATGAGCGTGTGCAACTCCATTTGTGCAAGTGGCGGGCTTCTACAAATGAAGCTTCATGCGTGAGGACACGCATGCTCTACTCATGCTAATGGAGCTTTGCAAGCACACCCACCGATCATGTAAGTGAAGCTGCATGTGCGTGCACATTTGCCCACCACTTGCATGGCCCAGTTTATAATGAGCCATGGCCCAATAGTGGGTCACAAGCCAGGAGTTGGGAACCCCGTCATTAGAGTAACTGTTAATGACCCATACTGTTTGAGAATTTTTCATTCATTCATGTGGAATAATTGCATTTCAATTGGGGTTCAATAGCTGTCAGTGTATGGTGGACACTTGCTGAGTCGGTCATTTATATGTTCCACCATTTGTTTTGACCCCATTCATCAAAGTGATAATCACTGCACTCTAAAGAATAGAGTAACTTTATAATAGTTCCATTAAAAAAATGATATGATTAGCACAGCCAATTGTCATGCAATCAATTTGATGTGCCTAATTAGCAAATTGTTTGTGAAATATTTTTATGAAACGTTCACTGATTAGATGAACCTAGGAAAAAAAATTCTTACCTTTGCCACCTGCCAGTGAAGTGCACCTATCAGGAAGCTCTCCCTATTCTTCCTTTGTAGACTTGAAAGTGGCATTTAACTCAATTTCTTGAGAGACACTGTGGCAAAAATTGACAGGTTATTTCACCAATCATCACCGTCTTTGACTAATGATGATACTGAATAATGACACCACTATTGCAGATTATATGAATGAACAAAGGAGAATTGACTATGCCTATTCCAACCTCCAAAGGAATGAAACAAAGATATGTCTGTTTTTGTATTTTAAATTTTATGTATATATTTGATTTATATCTTGCCTTTTGTTCAAGAGATTAAGATGGCATAACACCCCCTCCTATTTCCACGCACAATTATTACTCTTTAAAGTAGTTAGGCTAAGAGAGAATGATTTACTCAAAGTTATCCAGTGAGTTTCCTTGACTGAGAGGTTAGAATTGGATGTCCCTTCTAGTCCAATACCTTAAGTACAATTCCACATGGGCTCTTTATCCTTATAATGACTACCACCTTCTCTCTAGGCTAAAAGACCCCCAATCAATGTAGTTTTTCCTCAAAGGGATCTGCTCTTTCCTTCTTGTCTGTTTTTTTCAGATTTATGATATTATTGAGGTTTGAAGACATTATTCCAGAGGTAGTCTTACCGTGTTTTCCTGAAAATAAGACAGGGTCTTATTTTCTTTTGACCCCCAAAATAAGTGCTTGGCTTTATTTTTGGGGAGGTCTTATTATTTTTGAGGTGCAGGAGGCAGCGAACGTGGTCACTTCATGGTTGCTGCTGTGTTTCGGGGAGGGCTTATTTTAGCGCATGTGCACAAAAGCCTGATTGGGCTTATTATCTGGGGAAGTCTTATTTTCAGGGAAACAGGGTATATAGCATGGCCATCTGTTAAACAATGCCATCTATCAGGAGTCAAGAAGTGTTTAGCATCTGCTCTTGGCAATAGTATTTCCACCATCATCCCCTCTTCTGAGCTCTTTTGGTTCCCAACCTGATGATAATTTCAGAAGTCTTTAAAAAATGTTCTCCCAAGCCTTGGAACAGGGAGCTTGTGAAGCCCCCTGCTAGTTGTGTTTTTGGTTATAAGGGAGCATTATTGTCTGGACACAAACTTATTTTTTTTTAGTGTAAGATGCCAGGGTCATTGTGGAGGTGCTTGGTCTTTAAATCTCATCAATCAGTCAATCTTAAGAGTTATATAAGGACATTGCTATTGAGTCAGTAGTACATTCCATTCCCTTTCTTAATGATTCCAGGTTTAATAAATCAACAGATTTGTTGTGGTTGAAACATTCATAAGCTAAAACCTACTTTATCTTATATATGAATCATTATACTCTGTTGGCAAGTATATACTTGTACAGTCAAAAACATACACATTCAGGGGGATATATAGAGGGGGGGAAATGCAAATAGTGCTGTTGCAAGGTATCAGTGGAAACTCCCAGCCTGATAGGCAAATGCCATTTGGAAGACAGACTTTCTTCTGCACAGCAGTGTGGGAGGAAAATAATTAAACTCACCTTCCCACTTTCGTATTTTGCAATAGAAACAACAAAATCCAGGTACATTAAATACACTTGTTTCAGTGGAACCTTTGTGCAAAATTAATTTTAGTCTTCACAAAATGAATTGTCACTGAATGGAATAGAATCTTTCAAATGTTAATTTTCCTGAGTTTTGAGAACAATCTTACATATAATGTTACAGATTACAATAGGCATATTTATTATCTTACAATTTTCATTATTATTTTAAATTGAAACTTAAATATTTGGCAAAATGTTTGTAAGATTGAGAGTATCTTGGCGATGCTGGTGCTTTCAGTTTCGTGCTTGTGCGAACAAAGCGTGATTGGAGCTGCCGTCTCTCTATAAATACTGGTGGGGAGGTGTGGGGTGTTGGCTTTGTTGCTGTGAGTGGGTTGGTTGGT
>JANHFT010002186.1:73923-99300 GCA_032467955.1 Pseudoxenodon macrops | reverse complement strand
TTAGTCTTTTGTGTTGTAATGACCTGGGTAATGGGCTGTGTGGTAACATCCTGAGCTCTACTATTGTGGCATCCTGACTTCTGGGCTGCAACATCCTGGGTGGTTGGCTGTGTTGTGGCTTCCTGGGCTTTAGTGTTGCAACCTTCTTGGTTTGGTGCAATACAAGAAACAGCAGCAGTGGCTTGGGAGGTTGGCAGAGAGCCAGTCCTCTGGAACGACCTGCTGAGTGGCTAGAGTGTGGTCAGGTAGCCATGAAAAGTTGGTGGATTGAAATCAGAGTTGGCAAAGCACTGCGAGAAGCTCCTTAGACAGAAGGCAATAGCCAATTCAGTATTGCTAATAAGCTGGATGGCAGCACAATAATTCCAGTCACAGGATGGTCCAGGCTGGAGAGTCATCTTCCTGAGGATGAGGCTGGTTGCAAAATTCTGTTGGATGTGATGCCAGTGACAGCTTAATGGTGATGACTACTCAAGTCTGCTAGTTTTCCGTAATCTCCATTGATGATGGTCATCTGGGAATTGCCAACTGTACTGTACCAGAGGTTTGGAGACGTTTAGATTTGAGGTGGCAGCAGGAGCTGGAATTATATAGGAATAGGTGATACTCCTATAGCTTGCAGCTGCTATGGCTTTGGTTTTGACTTCTTTTTTTGTACTATGCCATGGTCCTGAGAGAGGTCTGTTATTATACAGGTAGTCCTCAACTTACAACAGTTCATTTAGTGACCATTCAAAGTTACAATAGGATTGAAAAAGGTGACTTATGACTGTTTTTCAATTTATGACCGTTTGCGGCATCCCTGTGGTCATGTGATCAAAATTTGGATGCTTTGCAAATGGTTCAAATTTATGACAGTTGTCTTGATCACCTTCTGTGTCATTTTAACAAGCAAAGTCAATGGAGAAGTCTAATGAGGGAATTGCTGGCTTCGTTATTCAAGGAATTGAAGTCTACACTTCTTAAAGTGGGGAAACACTTTCTAAAGCTTCTATAGATTAAGACATTATAGATTATAGGCCTGTCTGGATGTGCTTGGGAAGCAGTGACCTTGGGTCAGACATTCTCTCTTAGTCCAAACTCAACTCACAGTTTGTTGTTGTGGGGAAAATAGAAGGAGGAAAGTGAGTTGGGACATGTTTGCCACCTTGATTTATTTGTAAAAATAATAAAGGCGGAGTGTAAATAAATAAGTAATACAGTTGAGGATATTAGAGAAAAGGAAATCGAGCTGATAGTGACTCAGATGCTCACAGGCTTTTTGCATTCATAATAATGTGTTCAAAATATCAATAGGAGTAAAGGAAGAAAAGTTACATATATCTTTGCTACTCATAGGCCAGATATAAAGATCTGAACATCTGGAAATAATTCAGCATGTACCTGTGTTTGATTATATGTAGATACTTGAACTATGTGCATGAAAGAGAGAGAAGTGAGAGAGGGGAATTTTTAGGAGTATAAAAGCACAAGAGGAAGGATGTGAGTGGGCTCTGGTATCCATGACACTCCTGGGCATCCAAATACTATAAATTAAATAGGCCTAGCAAAGAGGAAAGTATCGTTTGTTAACTTAAATAAGCAATTGTTGTCACATAGCAGAAATCAACAGAAGGGGGAAATAAGGTCTCAATTACCGATGTTCATAGCTGTTCATATAAACTCTTTAAAATTTATATATCAGTGCCAGAGTCTTTCTGAGTTTTGGCTACCATACACTACAATGGCTCTCATCCTACGATGTATCTAATTTATACAGTGACACTGAAGTTATATAAGAGTGAAGTACAAATATTTATTTTGACTCCACTCATCATATGAAACCCAAACTTATTTTAATAGCAATAGCATTTAGACCCCTTTATACCGCTTCATAGGGCGTTATAGCACTCTCTAAGCGGTTTACAATTTGGGCCCTCCTTTTAACTTATATACATATGTATATACAATTTTTCATATTATAATACTCAATGGTTGAGTAACTTTAAAATCTATTCATGGAAATAGAAATCCACAGAATTTTGTTCTATGTACAATTTTAATTTCCCCCTTTTAATGGCCCATCTTTGCATTACTTTATGTTATACCCCCAAATGACCTTATATGTTGTGCTCTTGAATTCCTCCAGAATTGTTCACAAAAAGGTCTTTACATATGCAGTATAATTCCAAATTTTAGATCCTGGTATAGTTGTAGTAGCTTAAGAAAAGAAGTCTGTGATAGCCTGCATATTATCCATAGCTTCTTAGCATTTTGATGAAAACCTCCTAGAATTTATATGAGTCAATATAAAAGGGGGGAGGGAAAATGACATTGCTATAGACATATACTACAAGCCACCCAACCAAACAGAAGAAATAAATGACCTCTTTGCTAATCATTTAATAAATGTATGTAGGAAACATGTAGGAAACAAATGTACATAGGAAACGTAATGGGAGACTTTAACTACCCTGATATCAAACCTGGAGATAAACTCTGCAACAAGTGGGAGATTGAACAGTTTCCTAACCAATTTAGCTGACAACTTTGTCATCCAAAAGCTAGAGGAGGGAACTAGAGGAAAAATATATTGGACCTAATTCTTACTAATAGAGAAGAAGTGATAGAGGGAGGAAGAGTGGGCAAGAGTGACCACATCATACTGGAATTCAATATAATGCAATAGAATATCATCTAACCAGTGTCTTAAACTTTAAAAGAACCGATTTTAATAAACTTGAGAGAGCCTAAGCAAAATTTCATGAATAAAAATCCTAAAGGGGAAAACAACTCAAGAAGCATGGGAAACTATGAAAAATATCATCATAAAAGTGCAGTCTAACACAATGCCACTGAAAAAGAACAAGAAATCAAAAAGAAACCAGCATGAAATCTGGACTTCATGTCAAGATGAAGTCTGAAAGCAAAGGCTCAGAATGAACAAAGACTTTCAACAACAGTAAAAAATAATAATAATAAAAGTTTCCTTCAAGCTATAAATAACAAGAAAAGAAATCAAGAAATAATCGGTCCGCTAAAGAGAGAAGATGGCAAGGATATAACAGGCAGTAGAGAGAAAGTAGAGCTGCTTAACTCATTCTTTGCATCAGTCTTCACACAAAAAGAAACTAGAGCTCAACTTACCAAAAACATAACTGTAAAAGACAGATTAGAAATAAAAATTAAAACAAGCAAGAAAATGGTAAGAGGACACCTTTCTGACCTCGATGAATATAAATCACTGGGACCTGATGGATTACATCCCAGAGTTCTGAAGGAGCTGGCAGATATTATCTCAGAAACATTGAATCATATCTTTAAAAAATCCTGGAGCACTGAGGAACTACCACAAGATTGGAAAAGAGCTGATGTAGTTCCTATCTTTAAAAAAAAGTGGAGGGGGGAATAGACCCAGGAAACTGTAGACCAATCAGTCTAAAATCAATACCTGGGAAGATATCAAAAAGCAGATCTGTGAACATCTAGAAACAAAGTTGTAACTAGTAGCCAGCATGGGTTTGTTAAAAACAGATCAGGCCAAACCAATCTTATTTCATTCTTTGACAAAGTGACTAAATTAATAGACCAGCGAAATGTTGTAGACATATTATATTTAGACTTCAGCAAGTAATTTGACAAAGTAAACCACACCCTACTTTTTGGTAAGCTAGGAAAATGTGGGATAGACAGCATCACCACCAGATGGATTTGTAACTGGCTGACAAACCATACTCAATGAGTAGTTCTTAATGGTATTACATCTACATGGAAGGGAGAAAGCAGTGAGGTACCACAAGATTCAATCTTAGGCCCAGTACTCTTAAATATCTTATAATTAATGACTTAGATGAGGGAATAGAAGGGGAACTCATCACATTTGCAGATGACACTAAGTTGGCAGGAATAGCACCCCAGAAGACTAGCTCAGGATTGAAAAAGATATTGGCAGACTTGAACAATGGGCCCTATCCAACAAAATGAAATTTATTGTGGAGAAAAGCAAGGTTTTACACCTGGGCAGAAAAACCAAAGGTACAAGTGCTGATTAGGCGAAAGCTGGCTGAAAAACACTAACTGTGAGAGGAATCTTGGAGTCCTAGTGGCCAATTACTTAAACATGAGCCAGCAGTGTGCAGTAGCAGCCAAAAAAGCTAATACAATCCTTGGTTGTATAAACAGAGGCATAGAACCAAAATCAAGTGAAGTATTAATACCACTTTATAAAGCCTTAGTAAGGCCACACCTGGAATACTGCACACAGTTTTGGTCACCACATTACAAAAAAGATGTTGAGACTTTGGAAAAAGTGCAAAGAAGAGCAACTAGGATGATTAAGGGCCTGGAGACTAAAACATATAAAAAACAGTTGCAGGATTTGGGTTTGGCTAGTCTAGAGGAAAGAAGGACTAGGGGGCACAGGATAGCGGTATTCCAATATTTGAGGGGCTGCCACAAAGAGAGGGTCAAATTATTCTCCAAAGCACCAGAAGGCGAAACAAGAAACAATGGATGGAAACCAATCAAGGAGAGAAGCAACCTGGAATTAAGGAGAAACTTCCTAACAGTGAGGATAATTAACCAGTGGAATGGCTTGCCTTCAGAAGTTCCTCACTGGAGGTTTTTAAGAAGACCCTTGTCTGAAATGGTGTAGGGTCTCCTGCTTGGGCAGGGAGCTGGACTGGAGGACTTCCAGGGTCCCTTCCAGCTTTATTCTGATTGACGTAGGCAGACGGAAACCTAACCAAGCAATGTATTCTGGTTGGATGATCGAGAAGCTGAGAATAGGAGGAAGCTTAGTTTCTGATAGGATTTTTTTTCCTGCAGGGGAAAGCTGGCAGAGGTAAAGTCTTTAAAAAACAGAAACTTTGGGTAGAAGGAAATTCGATAAAAATGTCATGGCTGACAAATTTAAATTAGGCCTAGGCAGTGTTTGCTGTTGAAGATTGGGTATTGGCTTTAGTAAAGAGCAGCATTGGCTGAAAATCCTGAGTTGGGCTGGGCAGTGTTTTACTGTTGAAGTGTAGTAAAAGTTGAGGAGAAGCCAAGACAAAACTCATGAAATGGACAAGAGCACGATACAGAAAAGTACACTAAAGAAAAGTGGGGCCCAGCATGGAACATAAATTACCCAGCAACGGGGATCTGGGGAGGAGGCAGAAACAAGGAAGACTACACTCTACCAGCCAAAAGGCTACCAACCTAAATACTGCCAGTATCTTTTGTCTCAGAAATAGGACATTATTTAGAGATTAAATCAACAATATTGAATTCATGCATATGCCATTAAATAACCTCAATGCATAAGGAGCTTAAGGTGCATAATGTTCAGCAAAGAAAAAAACCCAGTCCTTTTGCAGTGCGTTTTAAATCTCAATCTACGGCTTCATTTCTTTCCTGCTGGTTATCAGTAAAAATGGGCAGGAGAAGGTGGGAGAGTTCAGACATGGCTTTTCTAGCTTAATTAATCTTGCTAAGGAATACAGCTCAAAATAGATGTTGTTTGTCTTAATAAAAGGGAAGATAAAATCTCAAGAGATGTTTTGCATTATGTCTTTCATCAAATCCGGAAAACTCATGAAAAGCCCAAGACAAGGTCTCTTCTGATAAATTGCTGCTAATACTTTTGGTACTACCATTGTGTTAGAGACAATTAACCATAAAACGTCTTCCAGCTTAATGTGATGTTGGGAATTTAGAAAGTATGTTAGAAAAGCACTTAAATGAAATATTTTATGAAAGCAGTGTAAATCATCTTCTATTTTCAGATTTGCTTCTATCTTTATTAGGTTCTCATTGTTGAAGGAGATGGGGGATATGGATATTATAATCTGGAGATAGAACAGACATATACTGTATATATGCCAGTTGATTAGACTGAGAAATAATATCACAAATTCAGTAACATGTATTAGGAACATTTAGCAACATTAGGTGAAGAGTTTGTTTTAATGTATTGTTCATATTTTCAAACATCCACTATTTCCAGGCACATTGTTGTCCAACTTGGAGCACACCAGATATCATGTAGTGAACAACTAGGGCTTCTTTCCATATAAGTTACCCAAAATCTTTGTAAGGAGATTATTGCAGAGCCTTTTCTGATCTCTTGATAGATGAGAAACCCAGAAAAAGGGGATTGGAAGTAATACAGCAGCATTCCCAGTGGCAGCCATTAAAGCTTTGTGGATTGTCCATTCAGTTTTATCAGTTTGTATTAAGAGAAACTCCTACATCTTGTGAGTTAGTGCACACGTTTTGAAAACTGTTATGTATGTTTTTTGTGTGTTTCTTTCAGCTCCTGTTTGTGATTATTTTTTGAAGAAGGATTCTTCCTAAATAATGAACAAACAATCAATCAATCAGTTCAGTGCTTCAGCATGCAAGGAGGAGATGAAGCAGGAATGACTGTTCATCATTCCACGTTCCTGGCTACACCCAGATTGATAACAAGATTTGTCTCAGACTCCAGAATTTTCCCTTAGGAGAGAAAAACAGCCGAGTGTTTGTGGAAATAGCGTTCAAGCTCTGACATGAGGTTTCTACTCCACGGAGCTTTTGCTGCCAAGTCTCAGGGTTTCCTTTGTGTTCTGTATCACATCTTCTACCAGATAGCCTTTGAATTGTGGTTATGGCTCATAAGATAGAAGTTCTGAATTGTGTCTATATTATGTATACCGGGCCCAGATTTTTCTTTCCAGTTAGACATTTCGGCTTCCCCTGAGCATGATGAAGTTTCTCTACTAGATGGTGGACACAGTTCGCACAACATGACTACAGTTAACGCATGTGATTAAAATGATGACTGATTATAGACCCTTGTGCTGGATGCTCTCAATGTTGTCAAGAAGCCATAAAAACTCTCAGTCTGTGAATAAAGTCAATCATTTTGTTCGTTTAACTTATAATTTATTCTCCACAATTAGTTGACAATTTATTCCAGCTTATTTTTTCTTGTATTATGTTCTTCCTCACGTTTCTTTACGTTTCATAAGTTGATATTCCTTCCAATAACTTGTGTTTCCAAGACTCAGCCCTTTCAAAGAAATTGTCACTTTAGATGATGAATCTGAACAAAGGTGCTTCATCAGTTATCATTATAGCTTCATTTAACACTCTAAATGCTCTTCGTTTATCAGTAATTCAACTTTTGAAAGATTTGTAAAGCAAACATGAAACTTTATTATTGCAATTTGATCTTTTTCTGTATTCGGATATTTTGCAAGAAGTATGTCCTTTGCATAATTTTTAAGTGGGTATCTCAGGACTCATGCGTATGGCAGGTGGCCAGAGTTAATATTTAGGGTAGTGGAGGAGTGACATTGAACATATGTGTCTTACATTGACATTTCACAAGACCCAAGAAGTTGAATGAATTTGGAGCCTTTGTGCTGAAAGGGGAAAAGGGGTTTACAGACAAATACTAATAAGAACTGTGAGATTAAAAAGTAATTGCCTTTAGTATTTGTTTTTTCAAGTACTCTGACTGAAGGTCATTTTTTAAATATATCCTTGCTAGAACTGAAAATCAAAACCAGCTTGTTAGATGCCATTCAGGAAAAATCCTTACGTCCCCCAAATATGCCCTGCTTAATAAAGTAGCTGTGACTCTGTGATCCTTGCCATCTGATCCAGGATTGTACTTTCATGATGTTAAGACAATTCTATGAATATGTGCTACCTTCATGCCAAACATCGTCTCAGTGTTTCAGATTTTTTTTAGTTTTGTTCTACTCCTGTTCATCTACAGAAATAACGGAAGTTGAATATCAAGAGTTCTAAATGTTTACCTGTTCACAATCGATTGTCAGCATAAGACTATGCTTTTATCTTATCTATAAAATTCTAGAATGGAAGGGAGAATCTCTCCACATCTCAGTAATTATTAGCATTAACTTAGAAGGGCATCAAATAAGATGCCACATTACGGAAAATAAAGTGCATCTTTTGTAGGGTGTGGCAATATTTGCAATCTTCTGGCAATTTTCTTCAGCTTGTCCTCATTCTTAATTTTGATCAAAATTGTTAATATATGCTTTAGAAATATTTTGTACTGGAGCTATTTTGTTTTGCAGAAAGGAACTATGATAGTGAAAGGTATAAATTGAGATTTTTTTAATTAAGTCTAAAATCTTTGTTGAAGACTGCAGAGTTGATATTCGAATGTGCTGTTACGTAAGAGGCTGACATTTAAGCAAGGAAATGAAATTATGCCGAAATTGCATATGGAAAACAAAATCTAGCTCAGTTTTCAAAAGAATAATATATCTTGCTGGGGGGAAAATTACATCTACCTGTATTTATTTTTAAGGAGCATCAGAAGCAATTGTAGAGCAGAAAAAGATTCCAGATGATTAAATGTATGTGTTGTGATTTATTTATAAATATTTCACTTCAAAATTATATAGATTATTGCAGAAATCAAGAGATGTCTCATCCCCAAAAGTTAAAACACAGTAAAGTATGTCCTTGGGACAGTTACTTGCCTCACTTTTAACTTGTTATATATCAAGGAGATCTTAAGAGAAAAATTAGAAGGCTAAAAGCTAAGCAATGAGTGGGAAGTACCCTCTTATCTGAATTTGAGTTTTCCTGCCACAGGCTCTTAGCCAAAGAGCTGATATGATAGATTGACACCACCCCAGCTGCTGTATCTGGAATTTTTCATGTTTCATAAAAATGTTTCTTATTAGCAATTAGAACAGCATGATAGAAAGTAAACAGTAATAAGGTTGTGCTAGAGAGAGGCCTAGCT
Source organism: Pseudoxenodon macrops (assembly GCA_032467955.1). Lineage (NCBI taxonomy): Eukaryota > Metazoa > Chordata > Lepidosauria > Squamata > Pseudoxenodontidae > Pseudoxenodon > Pseudoxenodon macrops. The sequence continues at coordinate 90,566 of JANHFT010002186.1, read as the reverse complement.
AGGGTTTAACAGAAATAAAGAAGAGCAATATGGAATTCAATGTCACATTTTGAACGGCAAACCCCAATAGCCCACTTGTCTTGTTTGCAGCCCAAAAAAAAAATGTGCTAAAAGAGTGGTTTTCTGTTTCCCTGCATAACGGCCTCCATGTAGTTTGGAAGCCAAATGTGTTCTTCCTCACCTTGAGGAATATCTGTTATGCTTTGATTGATTGATTATGTGCCACCTAATCAGTGTGATTCTTAGCATTCCACATAGATTTTCTCTATAACACTTTGTCTCTTACCAGGCACTTCAGCTCTTCCAACACTATTCTTTCAGTAGCAATCTAAACAAAAAAAAAACCTTTTAAAGTAAAGATGCAGAGTTCCAATGTGATTAGAACCCAAAAATGGGGGGAGGCAGGGGTGGATTCTAACTTATCTCACTGCTGGTTTGCTTCCTCCTGCGCCACGTGGCTGTGCCTCATGGGTGCACGCACGGTACACGTGCACACATGTGCAGTACAAAAACATTACAAAAAAATCCACTCCAAAAAGGCTGAAAACAAGATGGCGATGCATGCACAGTGCCAGAAACTCCTTCCCCCCCCCAAAAAAAAAGATGGCAGCGTCCACGGACAAGAACCAGTTCCGTGACATCACCAGCAGTTTACTACCTACGCTATAGAACCGGTCCGAACCAGTAGGAACCCACCTCCGGGGGGGGGGGGGAAACACCTTTGTTATTGTCCTGATCTGCATGAGGTGACTACTTCCAGGCTACAGGAGAGTTAGAACAGAGCCACAGTGATGGGGCAAAGAGAAGAAGTCCCTTACCACCCTATACTTGTTTCCTCATTCAGCCTGTCTATATCCTTATAGTTAATTATTTATAAGTTATCCACCCAATGTCTAAATAAGAGCTGCGGTGGCGCAGTGGTTAGAATGCAGTACTGCAGGCTACTTCTTCTGCCTGCCGGCTGTCTGCAATTTGTCAGTTCGAATCTCAGGTTCAAGGTTGACTCAAGACTTCCATCCTTCTAAGGTCGGTAAAATGAGGATCCAGATTGTTGGGGTAATAGACTGACTCTGTAAGCCCCTTAGAGAGGGCTGTAAAAGCACTGTGAAGCGGTATACAAGTCTTAAGTGCTATTGCTATGTGAAACTGACATGTAAGCAATAGGGAGAATGTATCAGCAGTCAGGTTGACAAAAGTAATGCTTTTTGAAGATGCCTGAATCCATAGTTGAAGCAACTGAAAAAACAGTTCTTTTTAAAGTGTGGGCTCTTTTCAGTTGTTAGGGCCTTAAGGAGACCAGAGAGCTACCCTTTTCACTGTGATACTTACGTTAACATCTATTCATAACAACTGAAACCAATCCTTCCTCCTACTACATATCTCTCAAGGTTATCTAGATTGGTCAATCTATATTCTGGAAAAAATAATAATAAAGTTGGCCTGTCTGCAAGTTAGTCCCTTGAGAACATAACTGGCGAATAACAATGGAATTGTTTTTCCTTTTTTTTAAAGTGGGGCTAATTCAAAATAATATAAGTACTACAAGTTCAGTCACAGGCTTAACACATCTTTAAAAACAAATTAGGAAAATTAAAACATTAATCCAACGTCACCAAATGAAGAGTGAAACAACAACTGAACCCAATTGGTCCCATTGGCTTGTGCAAATTGCCATTTCCTTCACGACTCTCAGTCACTGAAAATGTGGTTTTAATCAAGGGTGGCTTCTTGCTGCAATAAGTGCTATAGCTTGACCTGTGTGGGTTCTTCCACAGCTGTAGAAGTATCTCTTCCTTTCCACACGGAAACAACTTTCTTGAACATAAAATTCTAATATCCAAAAGAAAAATATTTAATTTTTTTTTACAATATTGAGATTAACATTTTGTATAAAATTTTGGCAGGTGTGGCCTAGGCTAAGTCCTTGTACAAGATGGTCAGTTTTTCCCCCCAAGAAGATCTCAACCACCACTACAGCCTTGAGATTCTTTGAAGATACCAAAGAACAGGGTTGGGATAGAGGGGCAAAGCCAACCTCTGTGGCAGAAGCCCCTCCGGCAGGTGCTCCAGGAGGAAAGAGAAAACGGAGGAGAGAAGATTCATATTTGGACCACAAATTTCCTGTGCTCACTGTCTGCAGAATAATGACTTCCATTATGGTATGGATGCTAATAAAATATGTCCAGTTAAAAGGAATCCAGCCATCCTCCTCTTGCGAAAAAAACGTTGATGAAACAATTAGTGATGGGTAAAGAAGTCTAGTTTTTCCTATATGCTCTGCATGCTCCGGCTCTGCTCATGATTTCCTCCTTGGGAAAATCCCTTATTTGGTGGCCTTTATCCATTAAAAATCTAGCTTGGTATTATGTCCATTTCCTCAAATATCCATACATGGAGGGGGAAAAAAACTTCATAAGGAAACAAGGTGATAAAAGTCAGGAAGACAGAAATGGGTTTAGGATTGAGTTTTACTCTGGGATCAAGGGTAGTGGTTGCAGTTTCTGAACTGGGAATTGCATTGGGTCCTTTTCAGCTGCATTTGCAAGATTTCACAACCATGTTAGACAGCTGTTCCACTTTTGGGGTCCTTCCAACATAATACAAGATTGTCAGAGGATCCAGATCCTGGGGAACACAACAGGGGGAAGCAGATGCTTCAGGATTCAGAGTATTGTATAAACCAAGAACCTGGAAAAACAAGCAAGAAGTATATGAGGATCTTAGCCAGCACTTGCCAGTTGCTAGAACTAACATTAAGCAGGAAGCATATTTCAAAAGTCCAACATTTACAGCTTTTAACTCATCTCAACCACTGGGTCAATGTATTGAACAATGTACCGATCAAATGATTTTTCATCTGGAGCAGCTAAGTAAGTCATGTAACACCCAAACCTCTGTCTTAGCAAATGTAGTTCTTTAGCATATTCTTCTCTTTAAAAATAAATAAGTAAACTGGGTGTAACTGGCTTACAGTCTTGCTAAGAGTTTCAAGAAAAACAGCTGAAAAAAATCAACTTATTTTGGCCAGCTTTTTGAAATCATACTGGATTTAATCCAGTCCTTCTCAAGTATCAACATTCACCACCTCCCAACTGTTTCAATTCTCTACAAGTCCAAGTGAGATACTTGCTTTGCTCTATTCTACATATTGCTATAGACAAGATCAGAGGACAAGCGAGGAAAACTAGTATTTGTCTATTTTTTCAAGCTCAGGGTGTGTAGTATGTCCAGATACTGGAAGTCTACTCCTTCCATCAGCGTTCTTCATGGCCCATTAAACTATACTACCAATTCTTCTCCTCTCAAACAAAATATAGTATACAGAAAATAATTATAAAGATAGTTTCAAATTTTCTAGGTTGAGACAGACTGCTCTTTACTATGTACTACTGTAGAACTGCCATGTAGAGGAGGTATACCTCCTCCTTGGACCGTCATTTAACAAGAGACACTGAGTTGACCTTGAGTTTGCACAATATACTAAGCCATAATATGTTTGATTCTTAGTGTGTTTTTATGAATCCAGCCACAGGATTATATGTTTTATGATTTATCATTTTCTGTGAATATTGTCAATTGTAGCATATGAAGTTAAAAAAACTGATTTAGTATAATTTCTAAACTGAGTCATGGATTTCTTATCATGCAGATTTTAAAATACGCACATCCAGATGGTAAACAGATCTGTTTAAAATGATGCACTGCTAAGAAATATTCAATCTGTTCTCCTACATTCACAATAATTGCAGCATAGACAACACTGATTGAGCAACTGCTACTGTGCTTCATTGGGTGTTTCCTATCCATGCTGATAGTTGTCTTCCATCATGGAAATTCTCCCCTATAGCCAAAGCTAATCGTTATTACAGTACTTTGCCATATAAATACTTCCAACAGGCATTAACAGCCACAATGGTTTAACTATTGATCTCCATAACTGTTTGGGGGGGGAAGAGATCCTTTTCAGCGAACCCTTATTACATTTATTTTATAGAAAAAATATTTGTATTGGCCCAAGGCCCAGAAAATGGGTAGAAAGCAAACAAGGTATAGAACTCAGAGCTAGGTCTAATTTTTGCTCATCAGAAAATCTGGGGCAGAATAGTAAGCTACTTCACACTGCGCTAAAATTTGAAAGAGGGAAAAGAAAGACAAATATTGTGCCTAAGGAGATGTAGTTAAGCCCCAGGAGAAAAATAATGAATGTAATTATGTACCAGTCATCACCAGATATGGTTTAAACAAAATGTGCCCAGTGATACAGCTACAAACTATTTCTCCCTGATTTCCTTTTCAGCTGGAGCATAAGTATTTTTCAGTTGGAAAAAACTAGAGAGGGAATGGATGAGCGTGAGCTTATTAAGGAGTTCCTTCTCTAGGTTCACCCAATGCAATTGCCGTCACACTAGCCCCACCCATCAGAGTTGTCAGAAAACTATCCATGGATTGGGGAGAGGGATCATCAGGTGTATCTGCAGTGAAACCTCAGTGGGCAATGAATGCCTCCGGAATAAGACTGATCTGAGAATTAGGGAATGCTATTTTTACTCCATTCCTTTATGTAGAACTAATTGAAAACATATGAAACATTTCAGGTTTTTATATGCTGTTTCCTTTGACCCAAACTTCATGCTACATCTCTTAATTACATTTTGAAGAATGTCTCTCTTTACACAGTCTTGGAAAAGCGGTGACAAGGATTTCACACACTTTTTTGGGGGGGGAAAGTAAAAACCAGACACCAAGTGGCACTGGAGGGAGGGAGGCCACATTGTTTGGAGAGAGGAAATGTTATACTCTTTATGCCATTTTCCAAATCTAAAATATTCCATCAAAGCAAACTGTTTTATTTCCCGTACAGAAAAGTCAGACATAGCAGAATGGCTGCCTCTTTCAGCAACCATGGATTTTGAATGTCTTAACTACACATATTTGCCCGTATTTAGCAGCATTCATAGTTAAAAAGAGGAAACCATTCTGTGAGCAATAAGAAACTTCCCAGCGTGTATATTTGGGGAGTGGAATGGAGACATGCTCAGAATTTTGAGACCATGTTGTGGATTCTTTTGCAAAATGATTGCCATGGGAAAGAGGCTTGTTTATTCACAAAACAGCCATGGTAGATGCAGGCAGCCCCAAAACACCAAATCACCCCAAAAATGAAGATGAAAGGTATGGCAGAGGGGAAGTGCCTCAAGTTTTCTTTGCTTTTTTTTTATTAAGCAGACTACCAAGGAAGGCACTTTCTACCCCATTTTTATTTTCTGTGAATGATGATGGCAGTCCTCTTCAAACAGGTATTTTTCTGATCTTAGACTTCAATTCTCATCATTCTTCAACCAGCATAGCCATGGGTGATAGACCAGGGAGTTGTACTCCACACAAAATCTGAAGGTGTGAAGGCTGAGGAAAAGTGATCTATAGACCTTATGTAGTATTCAGAACTGATCTTGTAAATACAAAAGTATGGTAGACATCAATGTTTTCCTTTGTAGGATGCCACCAGCTTCTTGTTTAACTTTTAAAAACAAAACTTTTAACTTTTAAAAACTTTTAAAAAGGAAGTGAGGTTTCTATGTGCTCCAAGAACTTTGTCTACAAATTATCTGTCTTTCTGCCCATATTTAACTCAAGCTCCACTAAGTTTAATAAGAACCTAGGAAACTAGGTGCAATACTGCAGCTTCAATAAATGACAAAAACTCATAAAACATAACTATCCATGAGAGGGAATGTGGAAATGGAGAAGATGCCCTAGCTTGTAAGTTCTTTGCTCATATTAAAACACTAATTACCGTGCTGTGTGTGGTATCTGCACTACGAAGGTAAGGGCATGGCCCGGAGCAAAAGTTAGCAAAGTACCCCTTTGGCTCATGCACCCACTTCCAGCCCAGATCTTGACGAAAATCAATGTAGAGACGACGTACACAGCAGTTCTCCTCCAGATTCCTAGAACAAAAGGGAGCTGATATTAAATACACTCAAATCATTTATTCAAATTCAATAATGTATTAATTCAAGAGCAGCATCTCTTCAGGAAACACATGTATGTAATTTGGAGGTCCTAATGGATTCTCAGCTCCTGCTCAAAGACCAGGCAGCAGATGTGGCCAGGAGAGCCTACTGTATTTTTATTTTTTGTTTTGATGTTTTGGGTCTTTTGCTTTAAATAAATGTAGGCACCTGCATTAACACTGAGTTATACGACCTTGACTGACTGACTCACTCACTCACTCACTCACTCACTTACTCACTCACAACAGAGAGCTTGGCAATCACCATCTTGGAACATACATGTATGCACAAGAAAATAAACCAGAAAAAAAGTTATGTCAGTGTCTGATTAAGGCTTGACTTTTTCTTTAATTAAGCAAAATTACAAGAAGAAAACAGTAGCAAATCTTCTAGGCCCTCTTCCTCTCCATGTGTGTGTGTTTTTTAACTATAAAATTTCATACATATGAAGAAGAGGATGAAAATCATCCTGAAATGAGAGAGCTGTTTCTTTTAATGGGAGGGGGTTCCCAGGGAAGCTGCTATAAATATTTCAAAGCAGCCGTAGTGATTAGAAAACAAACCTTGGGGTCGTCCTACATAAGTGACAGAAGATTCAGGGACATATTATTCTTAGATAAATAGCAGGTTTTCCAAGCTAGTATTGTTATCAATCAACCCATTGTGATACCCTTATAGTTGGTGCTACAATGAGTAAATAAATACATGATCCCAGAATGCTGCTCAGCAGAGTAAGGAAATTATGAACAATGGGTGAAAAAAAATTTCTCAGCTCCACTTGTGTTATCCCTCTTCGTATTACATTCTAAAAGACACAGTTTAGGAAGAAGTAGAGGATGAAAAGAGTTTAGTCTATAGATAATCCTTTAATCCATGCAGCTCATCTGTTTCCCTGACTCCATGCTTTGGACACCTGCTCTAACAACAATCCCGAGACTTCAATAAAGCCGCCCTGCATCTATCAAGCTAAATGCAGCCCACCAATTATGTGAAAGAACTCGCACAAAAAAACTCCAGCTTATTCTGAGTCTTATTGAACCTGTTTGGTTCCTGGTATCATTGGGAATGTATCATTTAACAGGAATATTTCTCTCCTTTCTGTCACTGTCTCCGTGATTCCTGGTTTCTGGCACCTGGTATGGTTGCAATCCAGACAGTGCATATGAAGTTTGGGCTACAAAGGCATATACTTTTCCACGTGTTAGTGGCACCTGCCTCATATCTATAGCAAGATGGAGTAGCTTGGAGTTTTTGCTTCCTCTGGTTCTGGAAGGACTAGCATTCTCCCTGACAGAGCAGGTGTGCAATTTGGGATGATTTCTTGGATTTGCAACTCCTGCTTGGGGAAGGTGATAGCCATGGATGGGTTTGGGGAGCTTTTATATAAATCAATCTTGGTCCCATTCCTTGATCTTACACCTTGCTTGTGGTCACTCCCCAGCTTGATTACTACAAAACACTCTACATAGGGTTGTCCTTGAAAACTGTCTGGATATTGCAATTGGTTCAGAATGCAGTGGTGTTTGAGGTTTTAGGCACCACTCACTTTGCCCATATTAGATCCCAATGTTGTTCAGGCTGTTGTAGCTTCCAGTTTCTTTCCAGGTACAATTCAAAATGATTGTCACCTCTAAAGCCCTGTATGGCATGGGGGGCCAGGTTATTTGTAAGACACCCCCTCTCCCCAAGGATATCTACCTGCTGCACCAGGCTGGATAAGGTTGGCATTTTCCAGGTCCCTTCACTCAAATGTTGTCATCTAACAGGACCCATGAAGCGTGCCTTCTCAATAGAGGACCCCACCAGGTGGAATACCTTCTCCTTGAGATCTGGCAGGCCCTACCCGTTTGAACTTCCAAAAGGACTTAAAAAGATGACTTTTCCTCCGGGCATTGGAATAAGGTGAGGCTGGACCCTAACGGTAGGTGTGGTTTTTTTAAAAAAAATACTGTTTTTAATTGTTTTTGTTTTTCCACTGCAGTGAATCAAACAAACAAGCATGCAAAAGAAAGAGAGAATTTGCCTTCTCTTTTTCTAAAGGGATGACTTGGCTCTTCCTACACAAAGTGGCATTTTTCTTCTCTCAGCCAGAGAATAGATTTTGGATACTAATTTCACATTTAAAGTGAGGATTAATAAATTGCCAAGATTTAGAGCTGGGAAGGAATTATAGCTGTCAGAGACAGTACTTAACCAGTGGGTTAATCAGTTGCACTTAACTTTACATTTCAAAATTATCCAAAGTCATCCCAATGTTACTTTCAAGAGCATTTTTTTGCCAGAGAGATAGTTATTTTCCATGAGAAGGTAGCTTCAGGAATCTTAGCTTACCGAAAGCAATAATTGGTGTCCAATGCTCGCTTCTTTCTCTGGCTTCTCGCAGCTGAATTTCCAAGACGATGTGGAGGCAGCATCATCAGAATCAGGTGGGGGTTTTGCAAGTCTTTTTGTTTCTTCAGGCTCCCCAAATCCCCCCGGCCATGGCTCTCTTCACCGTCTATCCCTGAGAAGCATGGAAAAAAAGGAGGCATCAAATCTCATGGTTGCTTTAGAACTGCATTAGGAAATCTTAGAATCCATAAATCTATCTTTTGTAATTTTACCAGAATAAATAAATCTGACAGAAAATCCTGAAGGTCATTTGTTTTATAATTTGCAGACTGATAATGGAGGTCATTTTAATCTATCTCTTGATATTGCAATCAGTTCCCGAACAGGCCAAAAGAAAAGACATAAATTACTTAATAATGGATGATATCTGATAACTGGAACCGAACGACTGAAAACAAAATCTGAGATATAAAATTCCTGAATACTATTGCCCACAGTGCAAGACCCAAAGCCAAGCACTTGCTAATACTGAGATTACAAAAGTTGCTGGCTTCCTATGATATTACAAAACATTTCTAATCTCTATGCCCACACATTACAGCAGCACAGCAGAGGTGAGTTTTTTGAAAGGCTGGATGTGTATTGATTTACAAAGTTCTATTTATAACTCAGTAACACGGGTAATGTCCATAACACTTAGCAGTTTTATGCTAGTTTAACCATCATAAAGGTAAAGGTTCCCCTTGCACATATGTGCTAGTCGTTCCTGACTCTAGAGGGCAGTGCTCATCTTTGTTTCTAAACTGAAGAGCCAGCACTGTCTGATGACGATTCCATGGCCAACTCAACACCGAAGGCGCACAGAACACTCTTACCTTTCCGCTTTTGAACTGCTAGGTTGGCAGAAACTGGGACAAGTAATGGGAGCTCACTCCGTTACGTGGTGCTAGGGATTCGAACTGCCGATATTTCTGATCGACAAGCTTAGCGTCTTAGCCACTGAGCCACCGTGTCCCCTCCTTTCCCCAAAGTTGTATGAAAACATTGAGAATTCTACTAAGAGATGCTGGTTCTAAGCACACGGCTTAGAGTTCTTTGAAAAGAGGATTGCTGTTAAGGCAATCTGTAAGTGTACAAGTGCCCACGCTCATTATTTATCGCTAATGTAAACAAACAAATATCTGACAATTGCTCATAGAGAAGTACATACACTGCTACGTAATGGAATGAATGCAATGACAATACTCAAATTTAGGTGAGTTATTCTACTTTCCCCTCCAGTCTCATTTCTGTCACCTTTGAATTTGATCTCCAGCACCTCATGCAGATTCTCCAGAATGTCACCATTGGATTGAAAGGTGTTACATGGGCAATGGACGCTAATCTCCAGTCCTAGATTAGATTCTGTAAGAAAATAAAGAATTAAAAAAAAAACCTCACCAACCAATATTCCTGAAAGCAAATAATGATTCAGCAATTTTCATTTCTTTTCTTCTATTAATTGAATCTGTTAAGAGTGGAGATCCTGAACTGATGTTCTCTCAGGATTACAAAACACTGGAAGGAAAAACTGAAGTATACATGTGCAAACCATACCAGTTTTTGTCCAGTAGTAGCTCCGTATTGAGTTTTCTGTTCTGTTCTGGATTGCTAATCTGAAATTATCTCAACCTTCAACAAAAACAAGTTATATATAATGTACTGTGATGATATTTGGGAGCAGGCTAGACTGATCTATCATCTTTTGACAGGGATCTTAATGGGTTTTGCCATAATAGTTTGAACCTTAAGATACTTTTGAGTTCCTCAAAGAAAGTAGCAAGTCCTCATTATTTTATTATAGGGCTGTTGGTTAAAAAGAGAATTTGTCTGAATAATGTGGATAAAATGTCTAGAGATCAGTGACGCCCAGTTTCAAAATTTCTAAAGCTTAATTATTTGGATGGAGCAATACCACAGAAATCAGTATATCTTTCTTCCAAATAAATAGAGGGCTGGAGGTTGTATTTTTATACAATACCTTTTTCCAACCACATTCTATAAATGAAACAACCAAGTAACTTTCCTGTTGGAGGTCTAAACCACTAAACCCAAAATCCAGCAAGAAAAGACCTTCTGAACTACAATTAGGATTTATATGGGAAATGAATATTCCAAGTTTACATATAATATTTGGACACTGCTTTGTATTTAACTGTCATGGAATCTGAACATTCTTGGCAGAATTATTGGAGATAGGAAACATGAGAGTAACAAGCATATCCCTCATAGTCGGCTGTGGCCAAAAACATAGTCTGAGATTCAAGCCTGAATTTAAGCACCTGTCCAGTTTTCCAAGCTAGCTGCAGCTGCTGAATCTCACAGCCTGTGTTTTGTTCTATTATTCTCTGCTGAGTGCTAATCTCTGTAGCAACTGCTGGGCTGCATTAAGCTGTAAGACTCCAGGGTAGGACTCTTTTGTCAATTTGTAGCTCTCAGCATTACCACCGTCACAGGTTAGGGGAAAATATCTCCTGAATTTGGTCATACCAACAATCCAGGCACATTATTATGATCATTATTCTGCTAAAATCATTTTCCTATATCTCAATTTTGGCTGCTGCCCAGATGCTAATGTTCCTGTGAACCTCAGCAATCAAGAAACTAATTTGTAAATCATGCTATGATGTGCTTCTCATTACTAATTATATGAGGAAAAAACTTTATATAAAAACAATATTAGAATCAATTCACATCAGACTTCTCCAATCTGGAATTTCCCAGTATATTGTACTTAATTTTTTATTGGCCATGATAGAAATTGCAGTCCAATACCTATGGAGCCTATTAAGTGGGGAAAGGCTGGTTTCCTATATGTCTCTGTCTAAGCAGATACATGCAACTTGCTAGCAGAGAGAAAACTAACCTACTTTACGTGCCACTCACCTCTATGAAAAAGCCATTCACGGACAGTCTCTGTGACATCGAAGGACAGCCATTCAGGAGAGCCCCGTGTCAGAACATTTCGGCCACTTAGGTACCGCTGCTTTGCAATATGCTCATCAGGTTTCAAGATCTACAGAAGCAGATGACACGTGGCATTGTTTAGTTCACAAAGGACAATTCCTGGGTTTCCTTTAATAAGACCAACTCTTCTGGGTAAGAATGCTTGAGTTATGGTTTTCCCCCTCTCGTTTTCTATAATATGTAAAACGTCTAATGTGATTCGTCTGAGCAAATTCTAGCCGTGTCTCCCAAAGGAAGAATTGAATATGACAAGAAAGCATGCACATAAAAACTGACACAGGGGATGATAAAATACAAGGAGATGAAGTTGCAGACTGAATCTGGGTTGCACAAGACTTTGGCCCATGGTTTCACTAGAAAACTACTTGTCAGAACCATGTCCTGATTCTCTGTGAGAGATGCGTATGCCGCCACACGAAGGGCTTAGCTTCTCATATGCTACCATAACTATGGATTTTTTGAAACAATACTAGCCTAGATACCTAAACTGCTATATATCTTCCTGGAAGCAACTCTGTGTAAGCAATTGGCCATGAATTAAAAGGGAGCATGGACAAAAGCTGTGGTTCAAAGGATTAATACTTTGCTAAATTATTAGTAGGGCATCTAGCTTTCAAATACATATCTTCCATTCAATGAGGGTGCTGTGAATAAGCAGAGTGCTCAGAAATGATTTCTAATACAGCATTCCCTTTTTATATTTTCTACTTCTCAATCTGGATTACAATATTGGATATAATGTAAATGACTAACAGTGTGAACTTTCACTTCTATTTAGGAGTATGTCTATTAGCTTATATCTATTTCGTTCTTTAGAAGGCTGCCCAAATACTAAATGACTGTAGGAGATGTTTAACTAAAAATTAACCAAAACTTGGCTCCGCGATCATCTTGTCCCCAGATTTGGGAAAACAATCAGATTTTCAAAATGTCCTAGATGACATTTCAGAGGGAGTCATAAGAGGGGATCTTTGTAAGAGGGGAATCTTTATTCATTAGGCCTTTCTCCCAGATAGACAGACATATTTTACAATGAAGAAATTAAACTAGTGGATAGCTTCTGTATTTTAAGATCAAATAAGCAATCAAGAAATACATGGCAGGCCAGTATTTGGTAGAGCAGCCAAGAAAGTTTTTAAAAAGATATTCAAATGCCATTACATCTCTGTACCTACAAAGAGCATAATGATACAACCCATGGCATTGTCTATAACACTCTGTGGAAGAGAAAGTTGGACTTTGAAAAAAACAGGATAAGAAGAATATTGATGCTATTGGACTGTACTGGTAGAAAGCACAGAGAATGCCATGGAGAGCCAAGAAAGCAAACAAAGAGATAATCAAACAAATCAACCCAAAGTTCACACTCAAGGATAAATGACTAATCTTAAATTATTCTACTTTGGACATATTATATAAAGATCTAGCTTTCTGGAAAAGGCTGTAATTCTGGGAAAGATGGAAGGAAAGAGAAGAAGATGACCAGCAGTAAAATGGCAGACTTAGTTACAGTGGCAATGAGTGCATCATTGGAAGACCCAAAGGACCAGGTTAGGGACAGATCATCATGGATAAAATATATTATGTGTTCGCTAAGAGTAAACAACAACGTGTAATCATTCAAATAGGCATAAAGATTGCATTATGATATACTGAATCAAATGGATTTCCCTTGATCCAAATGGAGAGGTTTCTGAGTGCCCTTATGCAAAGTATTTGCTTTCTGTTGCCAGATTATAATCACTAAAAGACCTAGGCCAGGGGAGGTATCCAACTAGAGAACAATCAGTTAACATGATCAAGAGATAGACAAGGTTATGGCTCGAATGCTCCTCACTGCACTCTTGTTGCTGCATACCATGTCTGTCCCCTGCCTACTATGTTCCTGAGAAGCAGGCGGCTCAACAGGCTGGCACAGACTCCATTTTCCCCTTGCAAACTATTCAGTTTTCAAGGGGAAAATGGAGTGGTGTTTGACAATGCAATGAAAGGTGGCTTCTTTGTCCAACCAACAACCACCCCTGCCAGTCTGCTTCTTTTATCCCACATCTGCTCTATGTGTTTCTTATTCACAGAGTGATCTGTCTCTCCCCATAGAAGATTCACTGCTATCCCCTTGGTTTGGTCTGAAGTTACAATGCCAAGAGAAAATCCACCATTCTCAGGCCAGCGGTGTAAAGTTCTAGAGCCGTTTGCACAAAATAAGGAAAGGCAAACTCTCTTGACTTTGAAGGAAAAAAAGAATCAACTGCTTTCTACAAACCAGACCAGATTAGTTAGATCACACCCTTGGCCTGTCCCTCTCCTTTAAATGTTAGTTACTGTTATTGTTTTTACTTCAAAGAGAAATTTGTTTATATGATAACAAAAGAAAATGGCACTATTTTAACCAGTAGCTCAAAAGAAAAGGAAAGGAAAGGAAAGGAAAGGAAAAAGAAAAGAAGCAAGATGGTGGCCACAATTATGTTGAATGCTGCCATCTTGATTATATCCCCTACCCTACCCCACTGGAGTTACCCCCCTGGTAAGAAATTAATATGCTTCCTCCTTCCAATAATTTTGCCATAGGCAGCATTACCAGATGAACAATTTCTAGGCACATTTTAAAATGCCGTTAAACATTTTTAATATCTAATTTGGTTTTCCCAAAGGTGCTTTTCAAAAGTCAACTGGACTTTCTTGGGTTTTTCCTTGAAAATATTTTGCTTCTCATCCCAAGAAGCTTCTTCATCCAATTGTTTTTCTACTTTTTAGGTATTTTAACTTTCAAGTGTTTTGATTTTTTGGTCAATTTGCTTTATATATTTTAATCTCCTTTTATTAACATATAAATATCAGTTGCTGTGTTAAACAAGGACCAAGAAGCAAGGATCTCACTTGAATGCATCTTCCAGCTTTCTGCCAGCTTTCCCATTGAGTGCTTATGGGGAGCCAGCAAAGAATGTCAGAAATTGAGATCACATAACTCCAAGAACTCATTATAAATCACTAATACTTTGATGTGAATTGCAGTGATTCTTTTTTAAATCTTCTATAATACTGTTTGTATCGCTGACATAGTACATGGTAATTGATACTGATAGAATAATTTTATTTTATCTTTTTTACTACTTTAAACTTTTAAAATAATAGAATGTTAGTAACTTTTAATCATGTTATATAAACATTACTGCACTGAAATCTACATTGAAATTATACAGGATAAAGATTTATAACATTACAATAAAAAGTAAAGAAAATTATTTTAGGTTACCAGCACTTAGGTTTCAGAGGTGCGTTCTGAATCTTATTACTGCCGGTTCGCTCAGGGTTGTGCCTTGAGTGCATGTGCAAAGCGCGAGAGCAAGTGCACAGACAGCAGTCAAAAATTATCCAAGATATCGGCACCCATGGAGCCACCAACAGAACCAGCTCTGTGATGTCATCGCAGAGTTACTACCTACTCTATAGAACCGGGTAGAACCAAGGTGGGTTCCTACCGGTTTGGACCGGTTCTACCAAGTAGGTAGTAGACCGCTGGTGATATCACGGAGCCAGTTCTGCTCTGTGGGCGCCGCCATCTTTTTTTTTTTTAATTTCTTTTTGGGAAAAATAATTATTTTGAATTTTTTCCGGTTTTTTCTTCTTCTGCGCATACGCAGAAGCTGAGTTTCCAGCACTGCGCATGCGTTGCCATCTTGTTTTCGGCCTTTTTGGGGGGAATTTTTTGGGTTCTTTTCCTACTGCACATGCCCACGCAGCACGCCCACGCGGCGCGGGAGGCAGTGAACCGATGGGGAGGTAAGTTAGAACCTACCCCTGAACTGGTAGGAACCCACCTCTGTTAGGTTTATGTTAAACATTCCTTGAGAGTATAATTATGCTTTATAGTGGGGGTGTGTTTTTTCATTCTAGGATTCTTCATGTTTATTTCCTCTGCTCCCACATTTTCTGTAATCCTATTCTAAAATATTACTGAGATGTATGTATGTTAAACCCTTGGAATATTTAAAGAAAGCACACTGTGTTATTAGGGCCTGCAAAGTGTCTATTAAAGGCACCATCATGTCTGCTGTGAAGGTTAGGATTGGTTAGTTTGCATTAGTTGCTATTCTTGATGTGAAGTGGGGGAGGCAAGTTGTGGCAGACAAGTAGAGCGATAGTTTTAGCTTTGCTTAGAACCTGATCTTGGGGGAAGGGAGATTTTCAGAAGGGAAGATGGTGCTCTACTATCTTGATTCACCACTAAACCCCTAACCCATGTATCTCCTCACCCAATAATATCCTTGCTTTCCAGATACACAATGAAAGCTGCAAGGGGGAATTGCCTGGAAGGGGAGAACTTGTTCACATCAGCCAGTTATCCATCAACATATTACAAGGCTATCCCTGATATTCCCCCACATGGTGCATTGGCATCTACACTAGATGGTTGCACGTGGTAATAATGGGGGCTGCTATCAGCAGGTGGGGGTAGAGGGTGCTGGGATTTGAAACATTTCCATCTTCTCCTGGCAGAAGCAGTCAGCAGCTGTGCTGGCTTGATGAACAGTGAGGAATCCCTGCGCAATATATTGGCAGCCATGGCAGCTGGCTGACGCATTGTACAGTGAAGAACAGAGGGGAGGAGTCATGCCCATACCAGGCCAAAGTGGCCAATAGTTGCTGGAATGATCTCTTTGCTTTGCATCATTAACTTAGTATGAGCCAAAGTACTAAGCACAGTGCAAATAGCCTGGTTTCCAGGGGAAGGTGGAAAAGCCACATTCAATTTCAATTCGGCTTAGCTGGTTTGGGCTATGGACTAGGGTTGAGAAGGCTGCATTATGTGTATGATCTTTCAAAATGGTTAGCCAGATATTCTCAAGATGAATGTAGGAGAGTGTGAAGATGTGCGCTTTAGTAATAAAGGACAAGAGAAGTCACTCTCTAGTTTTCACTGCTGGGTAACATATAGTTATTGCTTTATTTGGCATAGGGACCCAAGCACACAACATGCCTTATCTATAAAATGATGAAATAATTTCATAATGCTAACACAACCATAGCCTTGCTCATTCTCCCTTCATCACATCCCTGCCTTCTGTAGGGAGAAAATACTCAGATACCAGAGACGAAAGGTTAGTAGTCATGGACGAGGGCGTAGGCAGGAGGGTATTGAAAAGAAAGCAAAAATGTCCACTAGAAAAAGCAGATCGTCCCTTGAAGTACCCTGGAGAATAGAACAGAACAGAACAGAATAGAATTCTGTATTGGCCAAGTGTGATTGGACACACAAGGAATTTGTCTTTGGTGCATGTGCTCTCAGTGTAC
>JANHFT010002186.1:63800-73823 GCA_032467955.1 Pseudoxenodon macrops | reverse complement strand
CTTCATATGTTTTAGCCTCCAGTCCCCTAATCATCTTTGTTGCTCTTCTCTGCACTCTTTCTAGAGTCTCAATGTCCATTTTACATCGTGGTGACCAAAAGATCTAGGTAGAAAACTCGAGGCAGAGTTAACCTACCGATATTACTTTACTCCTTGGAAGTACGGTATTTTCTATCCAGATGCTGTTTCTTAGACAGATTAAAACATTTAAGAGCAAAAGAAACAGTGGCCTAGTACGAATCAATAAGTTGGTTACCTTTAAATAGCCATCTTTTAACTATTCATCCTTTAAGCTTATTAGTAATTTGGTCCCATATATTCAGGATAAAGATCAATCTTAAACAAGTGGTTTAAAGAAGTGGTGGGATTCAAATAATTTAACAAACCATTAAATAAATAATTGTTAAAATAATTTAACAACCAGTTCTCTGCCCTAATGATTTCTTCCAACAGCCAGTTCAGCAAACTGCTCAGAAAGTTAACAACTGGTTCTCTTGAAGTGGTGCAAACTGGCTGAATCCCACCACTGGTTTAAAGTCACTGTAAAGGATAACCAGCTAAGACTGGCCCATCAAAAGCCAAAAGATTATTATAAAAAGACATTGTTTTCAAACAGATTCTCACCTATACCAACTAGGAAATTAGTAATCAAAAGCAAAACTCAGTTGTTTTGCCAACAAATTTTGTTGGTGCAATCTTGAGGAAGCCCTTGAACAACAGATGACATACATAGATGAAATGGCATGGTGATTTCCCCTCTTTTTCCATGACTAGTCATAGAATAGATGTATTAACACATTTTTAAAAACCCTACATCACACATATTTTGGTCTCTATTGCAATTCTTGTATGTCCCTCACCTCAAAAATGGCAGGAAACTCAAATTTAGTGATATGATCAGAGGGGACTCTTGGGGCTCTAGGTTGTCCCCTCTTGATCTATGTTATCAAAGGCTACTGAAAAGTCCAAGAAAATCAACTCCCAGTAGAAATAATTCATTGAGACCACTGGAATGGACTGAATGCCAATTCATAGGTCAAACTTACACTGAAATAGGGTTTATGCTAATCTTTGTCAGGGGACGCGATGGCTCAGTGGCTAAGACGCTGAGCTTGTCGATAACAAAGGTCGGCATTTTGGCAGTTCGAATCCCTAGTGTCGCGTAACTGAGTGAGCTCCCATTACTTGTCTCAGCTTCTGCCAACCTAGCAGTCCGAAAGCACGTAAAAAGGCAAGTAGAAAAAATAGGAACCACTTTTGTTAGGAAGGTAACAGCGTTCCGTGCACCTTCTGTGTTGGCCACATGACCACGGAGACGTCTTCGGACAGCGCTGGCTCTTCGGTTTTGAAATGGAGATGAGCACCACCCCCTAGAGTTGGGAATGACTGCTACATGTGTGAGGGGAACCTTTATCTTTACCTAATCTTTGTCAGCCCCAAGTGCTTCCTTACATATCATAGTTGCTTGTGCTTCCTTTTCTCCCTCTGTCTCCTCTATTTGGTATTTTTCTACAGAAGTTGACTTCACACCTTAAGCCCGAAAAGCAGACCACCAGGAAAGGGCTAGATGGAGTCTTTAATTCCTCAACTCCTTGGCCACACGCACATACTACTCCCCCAAGCCCCAAAACACAGCACTCTTCGCTGCTTTTGACAAGAAACAAAGATGTAGTGCTCTGGGAAGCCTGCCACATGCCGTCATGTGGACAGGAGCCACTGGGTGGTTGTTGTTGCGTTTTTTTTTTTTTGGCCATATACACTCCTGTCCTAGAGATGAAATGTTGGGGAGGCAGGGTGTGCATGTGCAAGGATCTACTTCGCCTGTCATCATTTGGAACCAGGATGTGGGACTGTCTGCTTTTCTATCGGAGCGAAAGCTCTCCTCTTTCTGCTATCTTGCTTCCTCTTCAGGGCTAAAATCCTGGAACAAGACAAATACTTTCAGCTATCTGGTGAACAGTTTGGAGCCAGGAGTATTTCCTGTGTGTGCTGTTCGGAATTGTCTGTATCAGCACTGAAACCTCAATGGAATAAGACTCGCCCCACTTCCTCGGGTGGCGGGGAGTAGGAGAGGAGAGTGGGTTTGGCTCTATGTTTGTTCTGAATCACCACCTGGCAGAGGGACAAAGCCAGGGAAAAGTTGAATACTGGCCACTTTTGAAGACATGGGACCAAATCCATCATCCAGGCAAGGGAGAGAAATGGCACAGATTTCAGCAAGGCAGGCCTCTGCTTTCACCAGGGTTAAATTGCACTCTTACTTTCTTCATCATGATCTAACTTCAATGGCATCCCTTGGAATGCAAATTGTTTGGTCCCAGGAGACAAGTCAAAACAACACTTCCTCCCAGAGAGTCCACAGTTCAACTTCTCATTGTAAGCAAGATCCTACCTGGTTGAGTCTGGGGTTGATGTCAGCCAACCTCTGCTCTTACTGCCTTTATCTTGGCCTGAAGTTTCTCTTCCTGCCCAATTATATTGACTTTGCATCCTGAATAAACTCACACAGATCTTTGGCTAAATTTCTTTCCAGGACATACTTCAAATTAAATATAATTTTCCCCTACTGTAAAATAGATAAGTTTTTGGGAAGTTAGGCCATAGTTGGGATTTTAGGAGTATTCTGTAATCACTTTTTGCACAAAATAGTTATTCATAACACAACTGCCAGAGTTGATATGGGAAATCACAAATCCCCTGTTAAGTAGATTTGGGTTGTTCCTGATGTTCCCTTAGCAGCATCCAGGATATCTCTATCATCCTACTGGGCTGCAGACACTCACTACTTTGGTTGTCTAAAAACTTCCACAGTTGCCTCTTTCCATCAACAAAATGTAGCTCATCACTGTTCTATAACTAAAGCTAAATGTTGACTGCTTTCCTTTCTCTGTACCTTAAGATGTGCTTCTGACAATTGTTGCTATTGGCACAGATCATATATTTTTATGGAACAGTTTAGTCAAATTAAAGTATGATGCAAATGTATGGAGACATTTGCATCGTCATCTCATCATTTGTTGCAGCTTGGTAGACATAGGAATCCCAAAGGTAATTCATGGATTACTTCTTTCCAGTTGCGATATTTGAAAACTTGTGAAAGGTATATGTTATATCCATTAATTGTTTTGCTGTCTGTTATGTAGAGCATTGCAAGTTTCCACCAAATTCCTTGCCAATTTGTAGCAAGGAACAGAAACAGAACATATATTTCACGTTATTTTTCAAATAACATTTCAAACAACTCTCCCTTGTGTTTTCATTTATCTCCTGAATAACAACATTCTTAGGCTGCTGCACAATTTGTTCAGATAGTGTCTATATGGATCAGGAAAAGAATTGAATAAGTAACTATAAAGTGCCAACTTTATTGAACTAAAACTCCTATGATCCCATTTAATATAACCATATTGGCTAAGGATGCAGAAGGTATTTTTTTAATCTTTTAAGTGGTATTTGTTCAGGGAAATGTGCCTCAAAATAGGACTCCATAAGGAGATGTGAATGGGGCAGAATTTAAAAGGTGGTGGCGAGCTTCAAGCAACATCTTCTGTTAAAGAGTTTGTCGACTAATTACTTTCAACAATTGGATCCTCCCCATACCTTCCAAGCAGGGCAGTGGGGCCTTCTTTCAGCCAAGGCTGATGTAATCTAAGTCGGCACAGGAACAATAGGAGCAACTTTTGAGACCGCAGTGGCTTTCACTGCAGGAAAATCAGTAAGTTGGCTGAACTGAGTAAGTTATAGAAGCATTTTGTTCTACTGGTTACTTCTTTTTCAGAACAGAATGTGAAACATTGCAATTAAATGACGGGTGTGTGTGTGTTTAGTTACGGTATATTTGTAACTAAACTCAAATACTGAATAATTCCATAATCCTTTTATGATTTTCCTAACATGAATTCACATCGGGTAAGCAATGAACCCTTGAAACTTCTCTCACTGAGGAAAAATGAGGCAAGCATAATTGTATGCCACAGCCTAGGCACTGCAATACTATAAAATAAACTCCTCTTTTGTTGTTGCACTACTGCAGTGAAATGCTGAAACTCAGAAATATTATTTTAAATTTCATTTAGCTTCAGGGCATTGGCTGTTACCTAGCAAGAGAAAGCACAGATGTGCAACATCTGTATCTTTGGCTGTTTGTTTTTTTACCTTTGTGAAGACAACTCAGAATCCATGTTTCCTCTGATTTGTTTAATGTCTGTTCTGTTATATATCAATTTGCATAACGCCCTCAGCATTATGAAGAAACTATTGTGCCACCTCTATTATTCTGACTCTTATTCATGTCCACATTTTTCGACTTAATGAATTTATTGGAGGGGAAATAATATGATGATGTAAATAAACAACTCTGTTGGTGTCTCTCACAAGAAAAGCCATTTTTAAGGGTAGCTGCCCATACATAGGCTGAGTTTCTAACTTAGATCCTTGTTGCCAAGGTGTGCTGTCAGATCTGATATTGCACCTAGTGCAAAGATAGCCAAGGCTATGCATGGAAAGGCAGCAGCACCTTTTTGGTTTCCAACAACAACCTGGCCACAAAACTATTATGACAATCAAGATATACCATCACAATAAGGAGCTGGGGTGTGTGTGATAAGGAAAATGTTTACATTTTTTGCAGAACTGGCAAAAGGTTTAAGTGGCTGAATGACCAAATTTGCCAAGCGTTTTCTTTATCATTCCAACTCTGCTCCTGAGTGCAGGTTCAATAGTCCTACCGATTGCTGATCATTGAAATATTTACTTCATTGCGTGCAAAGCAGAAACCAAATCTTGCCACGCCAGTTGCGGCTGAATATACATTATGTATTCTCTGTAGGAGGAAGCTTCCCTGGCATCTGCAGTGATTGCTAGTCACATATGGAACATATTAATATATCTACTCTGTCCTTCAAAAAATAATTTTGGCTTCAAAGCATCAGAACACTTTTTTGCTCTCTCAGTCCTGAAGTACATTGCTCCCACCCACTCATGTTCTTTGTTGCTCCTCCCCCCCCACCTCCTACTTCAGCTTTGTAGATATCCTTGGTTCTTCTCACACTGGCTGGATTTGGGGATGATGTTATTCCGAGGCACTGAAAGCTAGCAAAGCTTGCTTATTACCAATGCTAAACCTTTTCTACCCATGGGAAGAGGGGCTACACAATATTTAAAAAACCCATGATGTTTGTAACTGATGAGTTCAGAGAGGCTTCCAAGAGGCTATTGGTGTTTTGCTCAGAGGCCTTAGTAAAAACTTACTTTCAAGAAAGGGTGCAGAGATTGCAGCCTGAATTGTTTTAAGCTCTCATCCTCCTCAATCACGCTATCTTCAGGCCTCTAATGTTATCACCCACAGCCTGGAAGGTATTCTTGCCATTCTTTTCTCTTGTTGCTTTTTCTACCCCTCCCTCAAGGATACTTGGCTTCGCCTTCCGTCTCACCTCCCACTCAGCTCTGCTTTTAATTCAAGAGCCCATGAGGACACCTAATGGCAGTCAAGGAAAAAGTACTGATGGCCAGAGACTCACAGCCTCTTTCTCCGACTCTTCCATTATTAGAAAACCCATCTTAGCACAGTGACCAGACCCAAACCTGAAATATGCTTGGTAAAGATAGGTATTAACAAATCATGGTACAAATCTGTTTGGCCCAAAACTTTCATCCATGGGGTTAAATTTGTGTGCCATTTCTAAAGTCAGATACACTTTATTCTCGTATTCAAAATGTTCTCTCCCACATCCAACCCATATACTTAAAACATTTCTGGTTACGTATATGAGCAAATACATCTTGTATTTGCTCATATACACAGACATGGATACTCACACACAGACACAAAAATGTTTGCAAAATCAGTTGTGCATCTAATATATCTCCAGGCAATCAGCTCTGATGGTGCATGCATGCAAGCATACCCTCATCCATTTGCATAAATATCAGTGTCTTGGCAGGCACTCACCACTCACTGATACACAATGCTGCAATGAACAGCTATTGCCAACTTCTGGGTCCAACAAGATTCTGCATCCTAAAAGGGGAACCTATTTATCAGGATAGAGCTCTCAAGAGACCTGGCAGAGAAACATTCTTTATTTTTGCAACCAGGAATTGACAAACAGCTAAGCAACTGCAGAGAACCCAGATTATACTGACTGTGCCTTGGATCCAGATCTATGCTTACAGTCATTCTAAGGCAACAAGAACTCAGCTGTTGTCACAGGTATTTTCCACACTCCAATCTTTTACTGCTTGGTGACTTTGCCTTCCTCTGCCCAAGAGGGGATGCTGTGTCTTCTCCCCCCGTTGAATAAATGATCAGTAGGCAACATCTCCCACCTCTTTCCACTTTTAAAATTGCTATCCGGGAACCCAGAAGGAACAAGGACTT
The DNA here is from genome assembly GCA_032467955.1 of Pseudoxenodon macrops. Classification (NCBI taxonomy): domain Eukaryota; kingdom Metazoa; phylum Chordata; class Lepidosauria; order Squamata; family Pseudoxenodontidae; genus Pseudoxenodon; species Pseudoxenodon macrops. Next base: position 67,444 of record JANHFT010002186.1, on the reverse strand, counting down.
ACTGTGTTCTGGAAAGCCCTGGATCATGTCGAACTTGTGGATCTCTTTGGCGTAGTACTCGGACTCCGAATTGTCCTGAGAGCAGCTGTCCTCCTTCTCCTCTTCCATCTCCTCCAGTAGTTCCCGGGTGCTGTTATACAGAGCCAGGACTTGGTAAGGCACGTGGCTTCGCCCCGCACTCTCTGGAGGGCTGGTTAGGCGCAACTTGCTCAGGATTTGGCCCCGGATGGCCTCTATCCTCTTCTTCTTGATGTGCTCCAGGTCCAGCGTCGTGCAGGAGGAGAGCGACAGGCTGACGGTGGCCAAGCTCAGGAGCGAGAGGAGCAGCAAAGTCCCGCGCAAGTGCATCTTCAGGCGTGGCGCAAAGTGGGGAAAGAGCGGCGGGGTAACTCCGCAGGAAAGCTGCGGGCGACCAAGCAGATCCTGCCGTTTGGCACTTGGCGAGAAGGGGCATGAAGGATCTCCCCGCCGGGCCTCGGGAGAGGGTTGGACTCCGAGCCTAGGAAGAACCGACGGCCGCCGTCGAGGCGCAGGAGGAAGCGGTTCGGCGCTTCGCCCCGCCGGGGTTCCTCTCCATGAGGGCGTCCGCGGAGTGGGGAGGGGGGGGGCGCAAGTCGGGCCGAGCTGCCGGCTTCACCGTCTCGCCCGGGCTCCCAATCCCGCTGCGCAGCTGGGCAGCTTCGGAGGAGGCAGGCGGCGGCGGGGAGACTCCACGGGGAGCGCACGCGTCAGGGACCGAGGGCGCACTTGGGGCTGCCCATTCATGCTGCTTCGTAGCTCGCCGTGCCGTTGGGAACTGCGCCGAGACCGGCTCCCCTCAAGAGACGCGCCTGAATGGCCTTCGCGGTTCTTCTCAAGAGCGCCTGAGCTTGGCGCGGGAGGGCGGGCAAAGCTGCTGAGCCTCCTGACCTGCTTTCGGAGCTCGATCCGCCGTCTACCGGCTGCCCAGTTTCTGGTAGAAGGCGTCTCTTTTCTTCCGCCGAGACTCAGCCGTTCCCCTCTCGACCGCCCGCCGAGCTCCCCTCGGCCCCCTTTCGCCGTCGCCTCCTCCGCCTTCTCTCGCCAGGCGCACTGCCTGCTTCTGTTTCTCTCGCTTGAAATTTTATACCTCCCTCTCATGACGTCTTTGAGACCGGGCCGGGCACAGGGGGAGCAACCGAGGGCTCTCTCGCTCCCTCTCTCTCTCTCTCCAAGCCCAGCCTTCGCGTCCAGCGCAAATGCTCAGGGGGCGCTTCCGGGCTCTGGGAAGGCGGTGGCGCCTGGGAGCTTCGGCTTCCGAGCTTCCACGAAGTTATCAGTGGGGGCTTTGAAAGGTTCGCCTCACGAATTGTATCGCCTTTCCTTTCTCTTCTTTTCCCTCCCCCTCCCCAGAAGAATGGCGGGCCCGAAAATCACTCAGGGGCGTGAGATAAAATAGAGAAAGTTGGTCTGAAATTTCCTCGAAGCATCCCAAGCGTCCTTTCTGTGTGCTGGTGTTTTGCCACGATCTCGTGATCACCCGTGGTGCCAACAAGTGGAACCTACGTGTTGGCACACCTGTATGATCCTGCACTCGATATCAATACTAAGCGCTTTTGACTAACTGAACTGATTCGATCCTGGAGCCGTGCTCAAAATATAAAGCTTGTTGGAATGATTTCTTCCAAGCAAACCTGGCAGATCGGTTGAATTCTAATAAAAATCCTCATTTTTAACTATGGCTTGAAAGTATTATAATGTTACAGCGCCGAAAAGCTCGGTCTCATAGTTGCTGTAAACAGCGTCTTGACCCTGAAGAAAAGAAAAGAAAAACAATTATGCTGTGTTTTGAAGAGCTGGGTGTTCTCCCCCGTTTTGTTTTGTTTATAAAGTATTGGGAATGTGAGGTTGCGAACTGATTTAGCAAGCGGCTTGGAATTACCGTGTGTTCTGTTTTTAATTTAATTTTTAGAAATGTGTAAAATCATCTTTTGTATTGCTTTCTTTTTTTTTATTTCCTACCCATCTGTTTCTCTTCTTAAGCATCTTTAAAATTAACAATAAAAAAGAACTATGCTGTATGTCGTGACCCCGCCCCACTTCATTAATTTTATTTATTACATAAATCGCTGCAGAATAGTAATCCAATGCAGCTAAGGAAGCGAATATCGCCCTCTGGTGGACAGTGCTCTCCTCACTTTTAGGAGAAGCTCCTGTTGGAATGGCTTTGAAGGAAGCTTGTTCCTGAAACGGAAAAGGAGAATGGATTGAATATTTTGGCATCACTGTGCATAGCATCCTCCCTTCCCAGTTATTTCCAGCTGCTAAACACTATCTGAATCTTAAAGCTAAAGTGTACCTAATGCGACTTTTCTATTTTTTAAAACCATTTCTCTTCCTATGACAACCTATTTCCACTTTAGTGGAAATAAGAGCCATTTTAGTGGCTCTTAGAATAAAAACATGCCTGTTGGAAATATGCCATTCCTTACATCCATAGGTAATATTTTCATTGATTTAATGTCAAATATGTACTTTACTTTTCTATTACAGAATAATATTAAATATATAAAATATAGCAACCAAAGTACAATAAACCAATGACAACAGTTCTCCAAATGTATAAAGAGGAAGAAAACAATGTACATAGAAAGCAGCAATTTAAATATTTAGAAAATAAGGAAGTCACCCTTTCTGATAAGGTTTGAGTCATTAGTGCCCAATGAATCCAATTAATATTACATATTCCAGTGTAATAGAGCTACTGGTACAAGAACATGCATTGACCAACCTTCACTATCTGCATGCTATAGTAAAAATACATTTTATGTAAATTGCTCAACAATGAGCAAAAAATGTATAATAAAGAGTATTCATGTGACTATTTTGCTAGCATATAAGTGCAATAAATTTCCAGCAGGTAAAATTATGGAAAGATATTACTTGTATGGAAATTTATAATATAAGAAATTCTCTGGGGGGTTCAATTTCTTGAAAAGCATGTGGTTCAGGGTGAAAGATTTTCTCCATCTGAAACACAAACGCACAGACCTCTTAGGCATTAAACTTTCGTCGTCTCTGCTTTTCTTCCTTTTTTTGTTTTAATTTAGAACTTAGTTTTAACTTAGTTCTTAGGTTGTTTTTTTTTTAACATTCACAGCTTGTCCTCAATGAGCCTCCACCGATCTCTGACTTAAGAGACTGCAGTAGTTCTTCTTAAGACTGAGCAATGCTTAAACGCGTGTCTTGCTAGCACCTACGTAATTAAATACTCCAGGGCAAATACTCCATGGCAAAGAATACTGTACGGTCATCAGCTTTCACTCGACTCCTCCAGCCAAAAAGATCGCGGACCCTTTAAGCGGAAGTCGTGGTTGCTATGGACGCTTAAAGGGCGGGTGTTTTCCCCCCCCCGGAAGTAAACTGCTCCTCGCTCCCAATCTCGCGCTCCGGACACCCATTGAGGGCCTGAGGGATGGAGGACGAGTTGGAGCTGGATGAGGAGGTCTGCAAAGGGGTAAGGCGAGCGAGAGGACATGGTTGCCATGGTGACGGGAGGACATTCTCCCCCCCCTCCTGTCTTCAGAACAGGGGCCGGCACCGCTGTGGCGTTTGGGGAGAATTTTAAACTTGGTGGCACAGCCCTTGTTCTGTTGCCCTTTGGGGATGGGGACTCGTCTGGAGAC
>JANHFT010002186.1:24687-40265 GCA_032467955.1 Pseudoxenodon macrops | reverse complement strand
TCCTGCACCTCAAAAATAATAAGACCTCCCTGAAAATAAGGCCAAGTGCTTATTTCGGGGGTCAAAAGAAAATAAGATCCTGTCTTATTTTCGGGGAAACACTGGTAACCCTCAACTTATGAGCACAAGTTCTGTTGCTAAGTGAAACATTTGTTAGGTGAGTTTTGTCCCATTTTACCACTTTTCTTTCCACAGTTGTTAAGTTGTGAATCACTGCAGTAGTTAAATTCGGATCAGTTTGCCTGTAATGGTAGCGGTAATTTGCCCTGCTCGCTAAACCGGCAGCAATGGCTGGTTTGCGATGCCCCCAAACCGGTCCTCCGCCTTGAAATCGGTTCTCCAGCTCTAAAACGACCGTAAATGAACCCTCTGCGCATGTGCAAAGCCTTCTGCGCCTGCACAGAGGGTTTTTATCCGGATGCAACGGAGGGGCGCATGCACACAAAACGGAAAATGTGCACTTCCGACGCGACCCAAACTGGCAAGGAAGGTAAGAAGAGTGTGAAAAAAGATCATAAGTCACTTTTTTCGGTGCTGTTGTAACTTTGAACAGTCACTAACTGAACTGTTGTAAGTCGAGGACTACCTGTAGAGATAGGTCCAGATGGACTGTGTTAAAATATGTGGCCAAGTCCATATTGCAAAACTAGTTCAGCAGCAGTAATTGTAGTACTGTATATCTTTTGATCATCAGCCTGACTTAATTTCTTTTATTAAGTTCATTATTCGTATTTATGGATATTTAGTCAACCTGGACCGGTCTCAAAAAGCTAAGCAAGGTGAAATTATATCATACTGGGAGGGGAAGCCACCCGAAAATGCTAAGGCTATAAACTAGACCTAAAGGAATCCTATAAGTGAAGGTCAAACAGTTTCCATATTGCAGGGTTCTTGGTGTTCGTTGATCTTGGTTGTTTTCTTGCAGACATTTCATTACCAAACTAGGTAACATCATCAGTGTGAGTGACTAATACTGAGGACGTTACATAGTTTGGTAATGAAACGTCTGCAAGAAAGCAATCAAGCTCAGAGAACTGCAAGGACCTCATATGTCAACCCTGAGCTACAAATATTCTCTTACGTTTTTTCCATATCGTTCAGAAAATCACATAGAAGTATCCACAAAGTCATCAGGAATTAAGCTTAAAGGAAACTTTCTTTTAAAAGCCAGAAAAAAATAAAAATAAATAGCAGTTGGTACTGGCAATTTGCTCAAGTGTCCTTGAGTCCTTTCACAGAATGTAAGTTAATGAGTTAAGTACTTCTCATCCGTTTTATGGTTGAAAATGTCCTTTAAAAAAAAAGCAACATATTTCCTAGCAAGCATTTATTTAAGGCTTGCTTATAATGATTTCCCCATATGTAAAGAAAGCATGGCAAAAGTACCGAATGGATACATTGGTGTTCCAGTTCATTTAGAAATAATGTTGAGGTGTGGGAAATTAAAACCTACCCCTCTCTTAGAAAATGAAATATTTTAGGAAATATTAAACAGGCAGAATATTATATTTCCCTGGATGAGAAATTGAGAAACATGTTTTAAAGGCAAAGCAGCTTCCTTTTCCCCCCACCTTTGTCAATGGGCCATTAAGGCCTGAGCCAGTCTATTCTACATAACAAAGATCTACCGGCAGAGCCATAACAAGAATCCCAAAGCCCTTTCACTACATCATCACCCAGCAAGGCTCAAGCAAACTTGAATTCAGGACAGCCTACAGAGTTGTCCCTGCATGGCCCCATGGAAGTGCATTTCTTGCACAGGAGCAGGAGACCCCAGGAAGTTCAAAACCCAGAGAGGGCATAAAACTGAGGGACTCTCAGCATCGCTTCTCTTTTTTTCTTCACCCAACATCTTGAAGCATGTGATCACCTTTTCTGCTCAGGAACTCAAACCATGTGATCTTGTCCACCATTAAACCAATTTTCCAAGCAGTCTCCATGTTTCCAGTGTCTTTTTCCCCACTTGGAACTGAACCCAGAAGGGCATTTCTTCCAACAGAGGTAACCTGAAGTTTCCCCCAATTTTAAGACAAATGGTATGCTGTAACCTGAGCCAGTCCCTCAAGCTTCAGAAACTGTTGATCGTTCAAGGATCAGAACCAGAATCAAAATAAAGCTGGAAGGGACCTTGGAGGCCTTCTAGTCCAACCCCACGCTCAAGCAGGAGACCCTAACCCATTTCAGACAAATGGCTGTCCAGTCTCTTCTTAAAAACCTCCAGTGGTGAAGCACCCACAACTTCTGGAGGCAAGTTATTCCACTGATTAATTGTCCTCACTGTTAGGAAGCTTCTCCTCAATTCCAGATTGCTTCTCTCCTTGATTAGTTTCCATCCATGGCTTCTTGTCCTGCCATCAGGTGCTTTGGAGAATAGGTTGACCCCCCTTTCTTTGTGGCAGCCCCTCAATTACTGGAATACTGCTATCATGTCACCCCTAATCCTTCTTTTCTCTAGAACATGGTTGTCAAACTCGCGGCCTGCCGGCTGGATACATCACACACTGGCCACACCCACATCCAGTTTAGCAAAGGGGACGGGAAGTCGCGATACATCATGTGACGACGTCATGTGATGACGTCATGACAATGCGGGTTTGACACCCCTGCTCTAGAAGATAATATCTCACACACACACGCACACACAAAGAACAGAAGATAACATCTCACACATCTAGAAGATAACATCACACACAGAGAGACAAAGGCACATACTCCAAAAGATCTTTAAGGACTCAGTACCGTTACTAATAAAATACTCTCAGGAATGAGCCTTATTCACCAACTCAGTGCTGATATAGTTGCATTGATTAAGATCTTTTTCTCTCTTTTTTTCTGGGATCTTCCTGCTTCTCTCTTGCCTGTGTCCATTGTCTCCTTCCCACTAAAAACTTGAGGCAGCTGGGGATGTATTTATGTACTGGCAATCAACTATTTTGATTAGGGCTGTGTGAAAGCTTTTGTTTCCTTATTGCCTGTCTGAATCGCTTCATCCGCCAACATACTACAATGATAGCATTGTGCATTTTCGCACTCCTTTTGTTATGCAATAAAAATGCCAGTTCGGAAACGATCTTCAAAGCAGGAGAACACAAAGCAAAATTATTGCTGCATAACTGACCTGCATTCTCCGAGTTTTCACTATTTGTCATTTGCTATTCAAAACCTTGCCAGCTTGAATGCCATTCTGAATTATTGGTAGGCATTGTGCCTCATCTTTGGCTAGAATCGCTTGGTTCATTCTCCACTTTTTCTTCCCAGTGAAAAAGGGAAAAAAAATAGACCATTTTTTGGCTAATGAAAATATTCACATATTTACGATTCTGTTGTGCTTACATAGGTTAGCCAGCTTATTAAATGCCTGCTGTTTTTGTCTTTTGGCCTAAATTTTGCTTTCAGTCCTTACTACTGGTGTTACACTGAATACTGTAGATAGTTCTCGAGTTACAACCATTCATTTAGTGACTGTTCGGTGTTACAACGGTACTGAAAAAAGTGACTTAGGACCAGTCCTCGCGCTTATGACCATCGCAGAATTTCCATAGTCATGTCATTAAAATCCGTCTGCTTGCCAACCATCATGAATTTACAAAAGTTGCATCATTACAGGGTTATAAGATCTCCAGTCAGGGTGGATAAAAATCGATGATTTTTTTTTAATTTTTGATTTTTAAATTTTAAATTGGATTTTTTAAATTTAAATTGGATTTTTTTTTATTGTATTCAAATTTATTTTAATAAAATGCTTTCGGAGTAAAAATCTATCTAAAGTTACTTTTCTATTTAAGATACATCAGTACTTTAGTTTATTCAGCATGAAATGGAGCTTAGTTATGTAGCATGTGGCTATATATTCTGCAATACTGTTGGTGAGTCAACAGCAGGTCAGAGGAGGAGCTGCTGCGGGACAGAGATGACAGTTGCTCTTGAAAAATCCTTTTTACTAGTGCTTTAAATCGACTTGATTTAAATCAAATCTACCCTGCCCAGAGCACTTTAGTTTCTTCATTTTCTATTACTTTGTCTATTTTGTGGTCTCACCAATTCTTCAAGTTAAACCTAATAAGGAACTAAGAATTATTAAGATATTGTCTAAGATTACTGTTATTAAATTTTATCTTCATCTTTATGCAGGAGCTCAGGGTGGTATATGCTGCCCTTCTTCCTATTTTTTTTCCAGAACAATTTTGCTTGTAGATTGGGCTGAGAGATAGTAATTGTCAGAAAGTCAACTAGAGAATTGCCACCACTGAAAGTGGATTGGTACGTAGCCCACGCCATTAGTGGTCCAACACCTTAACTCATACACTGTACCATACTGGCTCTTATCCATTGCTTTGCATTTATTTCACTGAATTTGCAATCTGCATTCCCTTCCCAAAATTTCAGGAATGGTAATATTCAAATAGATGAGAGGTTACAATTTTGTTGGAAAGACTATAATACATTGTCTGGTTGGATGAAATCACTCATACATAATTAAGGTAGAGCTAACAAGACTTATCCTTTCATACATTTATAATAATCCTATCCAAAAATGAACAATCCTATTCAAACTACATTTTTATATATGTATGTATATCATGTATATTATTTCCTCTTTTTATTCATTCATAAATAAAAATATGGTGTATAGCAGCCAGACATTTGAAATTTTAGTAAATATGAAGTTTATAAGTAGAAATGGAAATCCATATATAGGCCAAAATAATTTTCTGAAGAGTATTAGAAAGTAGATGAAGTTCAGAATTCCTGCTCATAGGTATTGGGAATCCTGCCCTGATTCTTTAGTTTGAATGTACAGTAAAATACTGCCCAGATTGTGTATCATGATAGTTAAAAAACCTCGGCCTTGCAAATTGTTCTATTGTAGTTTATGCCTTAGAGATGAAACTGTTTTCCCCCCCAATTCCTTGAGTAGGGGGCTATGAGTGCATACCCCTAATATTGTCAGTAGTTTTGTTCAAAAGCAGGGATTTTTAATACGATAAGCCTAGCAACTGGGTCTGCTTTTCCTTTGATGAACCCTTTCTTCAAAAATAGAATTTCTGTGAACATCAGTACTTTCTTTTCCTTTCTGTTCTTCTAGCAAGAGGGCATCTTCAAGGAGCTTTCATTTTGCAGGTCATTCATAAAAGAGAAGCAGCTTAGGCTAGGCAGTGCATTCACTTCCATTTGGAAACATCCCCTTCAGCTGTGATGGGTCTTCTGCATTTGGACCTTCAATACCTTTGATATTCTACTCACTGACTTCCTGCAGAGCTCAGACGGTCCCATTCTTCATAACTGGCAGCACTGAGGAAATTTTTATTTGTTAGTTTCCAGAAGTAAAAAGTCAAGCAGTGTATTTCTGTGAACATATATTCATATCCTTTTCATTTCTGGAAATTTTCAAAGTAATAAGATTCCTTGAGTTACAACATTGCTTGTTGCTGAGTTTAGTCAAGTCTTCGGTATTTAGAATCTCAGCTAAAAGTCATTGTTAAAGCTTGCAGAGCTTTATATTTCATTCACTCACTGAATTCTATATTATATACGGTATATTCTTAAAATTGAACAAGAATTTTGAACTAAACGGCAACTTGGATACATATTTAGCAAAAATTAGATTTCTTTACATTTGCCTGATTCCTATGAACTGGTACATTAGGTTTTTGCTTTTGCTTTTTTTAAAGCAGAACTTCACTAGTGGTGAATTTAAAGTGGAGATATAGGAAAAAAGGGAAAAGTAAATACCATTATAAATTTAGTCAGAAGGGGGCAAACATTGCACAGAAATAAGTACACATTCCAGTCTTTGTTTCAGCGGCACTCAGAATTATGCCCCATGTCTATCTCTACTCATTTAATTTGCCTTGTGATGGTCTGTGTAGTATAAACAAAAGCTTTGCTTGCACAACTTGCTTAATTGGTTATGGGAGGGACCATGATGTGAATACCTAAACCCAATCAGCTTAATGATAACAGTTTAATTCAAAATAGTTAGTTGCCATCCCGCTTTCAGCAATGTCATGCAAACATTAGTTACCCCATTCAAAGTGAAGCAGTTGCCCAGTCCCATTTATTCAGTCTTCTGAGTAGAGGGCACAGACCCATTGGAAAAGTCAAGTTCTATTCGTTGCTGAACAATTCCTTGACAACGATTGGCTGTAGAAGTCAATCAAGCTACTTTATCCACTTCGGTGAGATTCTTTGTGGGTACTGCCAAATGGAAAAAGCTCATCAGAGGCTCTTATGCAAAAATTCTGAAAATATTTACACACTATTCCCTGACTAGGTGTTCTGGATCTCCAGGATGCGCTCTAAATGGCTTAAAGGCAATCCTGTCATGGCCCCTTTGTCCCTCTTCTGGGTTCTATATGCCCAGGTTTTTCTGTTACTTTTCTGTTTCATTAGGTTTTTTTTGGTTTTTTTTGCAGAAATAAGTAAATGTTGTTTCTTATAAGTTTCACATGGGGTGGTGGTGTTAATTGTCAGTCAGAGTTACTTGGGCAGAAATCATTATAGCTGATATTCTAGTCCCTAAGAGGATCTTTTCGTGTTATGGAGAAGGATGGTGCTGCTTCAAGGGAAGCCAACAGCAGGGATAGACAAGTAGAGAAAATTGTAAGCTTCTCCATCCTGATGGATACAGCATCCAGGTTCGGGATTGCTCCGTCTGCTGTCCAATAGGACCGAGTCTGCAATTGTAAGCTTTTGTGTAAACTGGGGCCCCAGGGCTTGCCTGTTCCCCATTACTCTTTTCATCTTCCTTTCATACCACTAATACCTGATATAATGAAGCTTGCCTGTATTTCTCAGTTCCTCATTGATTACAGCCAAGATTGGAGAAAATAGTTGAGACTCCTCTTTTCCTAAAATTGTGATTCCGTCTCATTCAGTGTGCCTGAGTGCCAGTAGAATTCCAGTAAGGAGGTTTGTTTTCATTATACTAACAGCTGATTAAGTAAGTATGTTGTGCAAACAGGATCAGAAAATATCAGTCTGTAATAGATCTGGAGAATAATGTGACTTTGTTGCTGGAGTATTATTTTATTTTGTTTATTTATATCCCGCCTTTAATTTTACAAAAAATTCAAGGCAGCAAACATATCCGACACACCTTCCTCGTCCTATTCCCGCCGCCCCCCAACAACAACAACATTGTGAGGTGAGTTGGACTGAAGGTGAGTGACTGGCACAAGGTCACCCAGCTGGCTTTCATGGCTCATGTGGGACTAAAACTCAGTCTCTTGCTTTCCATTCTGATGCCTTAACCGCTAAGCCAAACTGGGTCTCAGTATGTTAGTCTGATGAAGAAGGTTAAACCCAAACTGACTGCTTTGTAGGAAAACCACCTTAATAGAGCTTTTTGCTTTCCTCAAAACTCATCTGCATATTGTTTGCATAGTTAATTTTAACCTTATAGATTATTTGTCTATTCCATTTTCTTTTCCTTCCTATGAACTGAATGTGCTATTTAACTGTGTTTTCAGCATTTCTAGCCAACGGTGACATATTGCACTTGGTTGTGCCAAGGAAACAAATAACATTATTATCTTAGAAGATCGCTGTTGCGTAAAGATGTCACCAGGCTAATATTTTGCACCTAGTATTTAGAATTGATGGTAAATGTGTATTTTTTTATTTCTCTTGCTTAGAAGCTGCCCTGAAATTCTTTTTGTGTTAAGGAGATCTAAAAATAAATAATTATTTCTTAGGCAAGTTTTAGGAAAACAAAGTTAGCACCACAAATGGTTTAGTATAATTATTTTACTACTTATATCTAATAATTTTTTTCTCATAGTCTTTTTCAGTTCATGCCTTTTTATCCAGTATTCATCATAATACCTTGTGTTATTTTTTCTTCTCTCTTAACAATATGAAATACATTCATTTTCTGTTATATGCTTTTACAGTAGGCTGACTTGCAGCTACATGAAATGTAAGTACAAGAAAGAAGAATAACTAGCCTTTGTGGGCTAGAGATATTAACGAATTTCAAGGGCATTTGCCCACATTTATCCCACTTATGTCACCTGTTAAAACAGGTTAACGGTGTCTAATTAACCGCTGAACATTGTCATCCTGCATGAATTTAGTATCCTGGCTCTTCTTGAAGCTTAGCTATTTTATCTCCATTAAATCTTTTCAATATTCCATTAAATAGGAATAAAATGTTTTAACAAAGAGGATGTCTACATTAATGCTGTCTTTCACCCTTCAGCACTTAACCTCTGAGATATAGCATTTATGGAGAATTGCTTCCTCACTCCAAACCTAGAAAACTGCTTAGGGGTGAGAGGAAAAGGAAATCTGAACATCTCTGTTATATACATAGGTGTATAGGAAAGCTGCTTCCATTTCAAACAATTGTCCTATAGTATATCTGAAAAAGGAGGAGCTGGAGTTCTATCCAACAATATATTTTATTTGTTTTATATAACGTTTCAGGATAAACCATGGCATAGCTTTCTCTCTTTTTAATAATTCTTCTGGATTACAGGTAGTCCTTGACTTACAATCACAATTGAATCCAAAACTTCTATTGTTAAGTGAGATATTTGTTAAGTGAGATTTGCCCCATTTTACGACTATTCTTGCCACAGTTGTTAAGTGAATCACTGCAGTTGTTAAATTAGTAACAAGTTTGTTAAGTGAATAGGGCTTCCCTATTGGCTTTACTTGTCAGAAAGGTCACAAAAGGTGATCACATGACCTCTGGACACTACAACTATTATAAATATGAAGCAGTTGCCAAACATCTGAATTTTGAACAGGTGACTATGGGAATGCTACAATGGTCATAAGTGTGAAAAATGATCATAAATCATTTTTTTCAGGGCTGTTGTAACTTTGAATGGTCACTAAATGAACTGGACTACCTGTATTTTCTTTATGAAATGGTTATGATATACACATAAAAACCATTATATCTTGGTTGATTTATAAAACTATTTTTGTGGATTGCAATTCATATTAAGATTAATCAAAGGGATGAATAGCAGATATAATATGCTTTTGAGTTCTCTGAAACTCTTAGGGAAGGTGCGGGGACTTAACTCTAGTCTGAGCAGATTGAGAGTTGTACCTTCCTATGTCTGTCTGCCATCAGAACAGATAACACTTGCAAGGCAAAAAAATTACATACGTGACATTAGAATCAGAGTACTCCATAATTAGATTTGATAGCATTTGAATCATAGCTGTGAAAATTATTCAAAAGCGATACTTAACAAAATATGTATGTGAGAGCAGAGCTCTCCCTCAAGCAAACAACATTGCTTGTATTTTTGGAGAGGCTTGCAAAGGGGTTTTGTGGGATATCCCTAGTTGTTTGTGTGTCTATGTTCAGTTGTTATGTTTCACACTTTTAGCTGATCTGCAAGAAGTACTTTTCATTTGGGCACAAACATCTGGGGACAGGTTTCAGATAATCATACAAGATTTTTAAAAGGTTGTGTCTACTTAAAATTTAAGGGAACAGGCCTTTATTCACACTAACATGCTTTGTAAAGGACTGGTTTCAAACTTTTTGTACCATTCTACATTTCTCTCTCTCTTGTGTGCATGTGAGAATCACTGCCTTTGCCAAAATAACTCACAGATGACTGTATAATTGTTTATATTTGTTTGTTTGATTGAATTCTGTAGTAAAAGATACTGCATTTGTGGTGATGTATACTTTCTGTGATAGTCATTACAACCATTTGTTTAATGATAGTTCAGAGATATCATGGTGTTGATAAATGTAATTTATGACCTGTCTGCAAAGTTACAACGATCTTACCATTTCCCTGGTCACACAATTGCAATTTGGGGGCTTTTCAACTGGCTCACATTTACAATGGTTCAGTATCCTATAGGTACATTGCATGTGACTTACCACATGACCCTTTTTTTTGGCCTGAAGCAGTAGTGAGTCACGAGGCAGCTGGCGCTAGCAAGTTCTACCTTACGCGTTGAGTACCGGGAGAAAGATGAGTATCAGGACAAGATTTTTGCTTCAAAATATGTTTAGTACCAAATTCGATGAATTTTGAAGGAGTCAAGTATCATGGCCCCACTGCAACTAGAACCTACTACAAAACTTAAGGTTTAAATATATATCTGAATGTTAACATTTTAAATTGTTTTCTATTTTATTAGATTTATTTTGGACCTATTTGTATAGGAGTTCAAGCCAATGTATGTAGCTTAAATTAGCCTCCTAATTTTCCCTACAACTAACAACCTGTGAGATTAACTAGACTGAAAGAGAGTGGCTGAGCCAAAGATGCCCGGGAAACTTCTCTCTGCTCCTGGCATAATGCCTTAACTACTACACAGCATTAGCTCAACCTCCTTCCACTCTTTTTGAAACAGAAATGAACAATTTATTGGATTTTGCTAAGCATTAATATCTACCGTTTGTTAAATCAAATCTCGAAGAAGGCTTGCTTGTAGTTTCTTCATTACTACTTCCTGATGCATTGCTGTTAGTTTTATCCTATCACCTTTATCGCTCTATTCTTTTTTGTAGTCACCGCCATCTGAATCTTCTTCAGATTCCTAGTTGGGTGTATTTGTGTCTTCTGACATCAACAGCACATACTGTAGCACCAGCTCCCCTAGTAAGAATCATGGTATAGTAAAACTCTTCCATTATGCAAAACCGAAATGTCTCTTAGTCTAGTACCAAATTATTTGAACCAAAACATGAAAAGTTTGCACTGTTTGTATAATTGAAAATGAAGGCTGCTTTTTAAAAAACGAGAATGAGACAATTTCCACAGTCTTAAAGAAATAGGCATTATCTCTGAAATTTTCAGTGATATCTTTTTTGTAAAAGCAGAACATGTGGTGGTAAAGTACAGCCTTATTATGTACCTTGTCATGCTGTGCTCTTTGCTCCAGGGAGTGGAAAAAGAGTATTTCCCAATGTGCAGAGTTAAAAAACTTCATCTTGTGAAACAGTCAAAGCAATCAGCAAGTGATGGAGTATCTGTTAAAAAGAAACCTGACATTTAATTAACTTTTCAAAGTGCTGGTTCAGCAACCTCTATGTTCTACATTTTGAATATTGAACAAGCACTCCTAATCGGATCTGAATTAGTTTTGGGCTTGCTGGGGTGGGTGAAGAACAAGCGAGTTGTCTGCTATCTTCTTCTTCTCCCCCATCTTCACAATATTATTAAATAATAATAATATGTATTTAATATTCATTTAATGACATTTAAATATTATTAAAAACTGATAGTAATGCAACCAGATCTTGCCTGATCTTCAGGGCATCTAAAATGAGTACTTCCAGGATTATAAGAGAGAGCTGGGTTTAATAATAATCGTTTATAGTTAAAAGTAGTAGGGCAAAGGTATCATAATCTTCCTCTGAGAGTTAAAAAAGCTTTATTCTTACATTGCTTTAATTTTGAAAAATATTCAGAGGCTGCTTTTCACGTAATAATGTTAAAAAATATCTCCCCAGGACCTATTTTTGCCTCATGATTCAGCGTATTCAATTCAACCTTGAGAGCAATTTCAGAGGTTGCAAAAGAGTAGTAATAGTGATATTGTGAATAATTTGTGTGCCTTCACTTGATTCTTGTATAAAATGAACTATGAGAATTTTTGCATCTCTTCCATAAAGCTGTATATGAATGTAGATCATATGAATGCAATTTCTTGTAGTGAATGTGGGGAAATTCCACTCCAAGGGATTTCACAGTAAAAGAGTTAAAGAAAAGTTGCTGACATATCAATACAGATGAGTTGAGAAGAAAACAAACATTGAGGTTGTTTTGTGTCAGTTTGTGTTTGATATTTAATTTATTTATATTTAATTATTTATTCAAATGTATCTTCTCCTAATCTTTTCATTACTCTATTTCCCCGAAAATAAAACAGGGTCTTATTTTCTTTTGACTCCCGAAATAAGCACTTGGCCTTATTTTTGGGGAGGGCTTATTAATTTTGAGGTGCAGGAGGCAGTGAGCATAGTCACCTCATGGCTGCTGCTGTGTTTTGGGGAGGACTTATTTTCGGGGGTGGCTTATTTTAGCGCATGCGCTCAAAAGCTTGATTGGGCTTAATATACGGGGATGTCTTATTTTCAGCGAAACGGTATTGATGACTAACAACTTAAGAGACAAAACATCAATAAGATGATAAAAATAAGTTATAGAATCAAATAGCAATAGATTTTTAAATTATATTTATTTGTTTATTATTTATTAAATTTCTGTGCTGCCCATCTCATTAATACCTCTCTAAAAAAAGAGCAAAACAAAACTGCAGCTGCTTTGAGATAAGTACAAATATTCTCTTGAAGACTGGATTCTGTTTGCTTTCTAATGTTTAGTGACATAGAATAAAATAGACAGTGATGATACAATCAGGTACTTTTTAAAAAGTTCATCCCATCTAAATAGCCTGCAGTTACTGTATTGGGTCAGGACTTTCTTAATATCTTCTTTTTGGACTGGACTCAAGGAATAAAGTTGGATTTCACCTGCTCATGGTTACTTAAACCCAAATAGGAGCGGCTAAGAACAAAGCCAAAGTCAATAGTGAATCAAATGAAATGTAGTATGTAGAAATGTAGAATTTGGACAGCCACCTCAGATCAGTAAAGCTTGTTGCAGTAGAGTTTGTGTTTTAATTTAATTTGTGGATTCTTCTTCAGGCTGTGTGTTTGGATATATGCTCTTCTATAATATCCTGCGCTTGAAGGAACAACTGACAGGGATCAGGTTCTCCATAAAACAATTATTCATTTTTTCCTTCCTTTCCTCTTATTTTCCCCCTCAGATCAGTCTAGGTCTTTGACATTGTTAAATATAATAAAGATTTAAAACTCTTAATGAGCCAGTGGTATGCATTCTAGTAAAGGTATCTAGGCTTTTAGAGAGATGAAGGAAGTGAATTTCCCAATTATTCCTCTTCTGATAAATCAGTGACAAAGAGGATTTCTCTGGGGTAAAGTACGGTACCTGGTAGCAGCACACTTAATCCCCAGGCATTAATGAAGATAGTACAGGCGGTTGCAGGAGGAGAAGTTAGGAGAACCCTTGTGGGAATCATTGGAGACCAAGCCACCATATACCACTTTGATCACATCCTACTTGCACGTTTCCATTCAGCCAAACAATCTAGCATCTCAAAATGAAAACCAGGTTTATTAAACTCTTGCCTTCGTCAGCACTAGGGTGATACGTGGCATATGATATATGTTTTATCATTTTACTTGTTTCTTTGTTACATTTATATCCTGCCTTTTCTTCGTGAGCTTAAGACTATGTTCAGTCTCTCCCCACAATGGCAACTCTGTGAGATAGAGTGACTAGCTCAAGGCTAAAAAAGAAGCTGAAGGAAAGAAGAACTGATCTGGCTTCTTTGCTGTTGTACCCTCAATGAATCAGAGATGATCTTTTTATTTGAAAGATGAATAATTTGGAGATAATGTAGATTTCCTTTCAGATAAATGCATTGAATCAAAATGTACTTCTCTTGAAATAACACTTTTGAAAAGTTATTGTGAGCTTTGTTTTTTCTCCCATTGTTCAGTGTAGGCCTTTGTTGTCTTTTAGGTCAAAAAAGAAACCCGCAGAACAAGAAGTTGAAGAGTAAGTGACTCCCTCATTGTCTACTATGTTTCCACATAAATGTTAAGAAAAACTGTTTCATTTTCATCATTTTATTTTTGAAGATTGGCCATGTGCATTAAAATAGTTATAAGCTATTTGGGTTATGCAGTGATCTAGATTTAATGGGAAAAAGGTGATTCACAGCACATATGGGTGCACCTACATAGTCATTCTTTGATCAAAGATACCTGTTTGAGTTCATATAGTATATGACCCTGGGAAAAGGCACAAGTTGGCAATACGTGCAAAGACCTCTACCTATACGTGCTCCAAATAATCTTTTCTTGGAAACTAGATTGCTGCACAACCTTATGAACTATTTTCTTAAATGCCAAAGGAGAATAGATTAGACTGAAGTCTTATGATCTTTCAAAGAACTTCAACTTAAAATCTGAAGTATTAGAAATAATTTAAAATAACTGGACATTTAGAAGCCACTCTTTTAAAAAGCTGCTTTCATTGCTGATGCTTGTGGATTGGATTTTTACAATGGTTTGTCTATCTGTCTGTTTGTTCATTAAATTTATATGGTTGCCCATGACTCCAGATGAAAAAAAGTAGCACTGCCAATATTAAATCTCCAACAGATGGCAGTACAGATGCAGTAGAAGTTCTGAAGTGTAGTTTAGCATCTGTTCTTTCACTTCGATTGGTGAGAATTTGCTCTAAGAAAAAGTTGTGATGCTATTGTTTGTGAAATATGAGCCTGTGATGATTACTTGCCAGTACACTTTAAGCAGCACACCATTACTGAATGTATGCCTCTTCAAGACTGCTAAATGTAGTTGTTTATGGCAACGTGACTTTGTGAGGCAAATACTTTGTGCATCACAGTGCCAAAAAATGTGATGGTGAACTAGAAAAAACTGATTTATGTGTGTGATTAAGAATGAAGTGCATGACCTATGGCAACAACTGTCACGTTTCATATGAGAAAGTTTGATGAACTGATCTTCTTGGGAACGCATACCAAATTGAAAAGAAAACCTGCAAAAGTGTAGCCAGGCCACAGTGACCACAGCAAATATCAAAGAACCAATGAGTAGACTGGTTTTAAAAAAAATATCTCTCCAGATAACAAGAGGATAGGAGATCACTCACATATGCTCTGGGTATCTGTTCCCTGTGGAGACTCACAGGTATTCTGTGAGTTTGAGCAATGGGAGACAATGGGATTAGCCATCTTGCTTGCTACTGCAGCAGTATAGGGGAAGGAATTTTCAGAACTTGGGAGAAGAGTTAAAACAGGAATCAGCCTAGAATGTCTATATAACCATAAGCAGACTAAGCCCAAAGTCCCTTGAATTCTGTTGACCTTTATTTAACTCCTAGTAAATACTTATCATGTGTTGAGAATATTCCTGTGCATAGGCATGAATATCAATAAATCAGTTTAATTGGATCTTCACCTGTAGATCTGATCCTTTGTGACTGACAAGCAGAGCCTTTAAAAGACACTACTTTTGCAAGCTTCTTTAATCAATTTCAGAAATTGCCTTATTAACCATCTTAAAGCTATTAGAGACCTTTGGAACAACAAATTTGAAATGTTGCTGGGTGAGTTTAGCTGTAATATTGAACCAAATAAAAATTAATTGCAAGCTTAAAAAATAAAGAATTTGAAATAAACAGCAAAAAGCTAAATATGATTTTGATGTAAGAAATGGATTAAAGGTCAAGTTAAATTTGGAATATTGACATTTACTATAAGATTTTGGAACTAATTACAAAAAATAAATAACTTCTGATGTAAACATAATTATTTTGACTATCCTTGTTCATAACAAAATTAATGACTTTATGATTTTAGAAACTAGATGCTAGAGAGGACTAAAGATTCTAAATCAATTGGAAAAATACAAGCCAGCTTTTGGCACTGGTTAACTGGGACTTACAAAACGACACAAAATTATGATGAAATTTTGTTTAAAAATTATTTAAATGTAAAGTTATAAATATGTACTCTGACAACTGATG
>JANHFT010002186.1:10592-24587 GCA_032467955.1 Pseudoxenodon macrops | reverse complement strand
GTCTTCCCTGGGTTGTTTTTGGGGCTAGTTTGGTCGTTCCCCGGGTGGCAAGAAGCTGTGACATTGGAGAGTTGTGCTCTGGCTGCCCAGTCAAGAGCGCAGCCTAGGAAGGCATTCTGAGAAGAAAAATGGCACCGCCATTTTAAACTGCAGGAAAAGCGCGCCAAAACTTGCTTTGAAAGAATCCAGCTGTTTGCAAGTCTTTTCTTCAAAAATAGGAGCCTGCCAGCAACACTTGCAGCTAGTGACAGAAGGCTTGGGCCTGCTGCCGGTGTGACTGGGATCCACATAGGATCAGTTTGGGACAAGAGCCTTTGTGCGCTCTCTGATTCAAGAGCTTTCGTGCTCTCTGGGACGAGAGCTTGGCGCTCTAGTGTACAAGAG
Source organism: Pseudoxenodon macrops (assembly GCA_032467955.1). Taxonomy (NCBI): domain Eukaryota; kingdom Metazoa; phylum Chordata; class Lepidosauria; order Squamata; family Pseudoxenodontidae; genus Pseudoxenodon; species Pseudoxenodon macrops. The sequence continues at coordinate 24,203 of JANHFT010002186.1, read as the reverse complement.
CCAGGCGCTCTAGTTGCAGGAGCTACCTACGCTCCAAGGATCAAGGCCTGTGACTTGCCATTAAGGGGGCCAGCCTCTTTGAGTGCAACGGCCAAACAGTCACTAACTGAATCACCTGTCTCATTTTATGACTGGCACATATCTGTGGGTAGTCTCACAACACCATCGCCTGGAGCAAGAGGATCTCCATCACTAAGTGAGTCACCGACCTGCTTAGTGACCTACATCACTAAGTGAGATGCTGACCCATTTAGTGACCAAAATGGCCAACATGACCGGTTTTCAAGCCGGATTGGAGGGGGAAGGACAAGGGTCACATGAACTGGTCTCAGGAGCTTCAACATCACGCTCCAAGTCATCTGAGAAGACAAAAGGCAAGACAAAAGGCAGCAGCTCTGTACCCAACAGGGACGAACGCAGAAGGGATCGGGCTCTGGAGAAACTATATGACAAAGCCCAAAAAAGGGGAAAATCCTTGAACCAGTCCATAACAGAGGAGACTGACACGAGATCTAGCCCTCCTAGCGTCTCTTCGGCCACAGCAGAGGATCAATTGGCCCGAGCCGCTGCCTCCTTTGTGTCTGACCATCATGCCCTTTGGGGACAAGACCCACCCCCTCCTGCCAGCCCCATCAGTTCTCAGTCCAGGCCCAAACTGCCTGCAGAGGCTATATTTACACCGACAGCAGCCGGCCTCCAACCGGAACACACGATGGACATGTCTGCCATGATAGTGGCAGCAGTTGAACAAGGAATTGCAGCAGGCCTACAATGCTATCATCGTCCATCTTCTGTTTTTCAGAGAGCCATTCTCTACGCTAGACTGACCGCATTTACTGCCACAGGGAGGAATCTCCTGACCCGTTTGAAGGGCACCTCCCACAGTCTCCACCTTCTGAGCATGAGGGTCCAGAGGACTTTGATTTGTCTGAAGATGAGGGTCTGGTGACAGAGCAGCCTTCCTTCTCAGGCCTATTTCCACTGGCTGTCTTTAAGTCGTTGCTTTTCAAGGCAAAGAACTCAGTATCTCTTGGCCAGTCCTCACAGGATGCAACTACCAGCACATCTATGACCACAGACCCCCTCTTCTCAGAGAATATGCCAGAAGTGGAGGTGGTGCCGGCTCCCAAGTTGTTCGTAGACGTGGTCCAGAGACAGTGGATAAACCCAGCCTCGGGGCCACTACCTTCTACCATGGACAAGCGCTTTTTCAACGTAGCTCCCGACCTGGCCAAGATATTACAATACCCCACAGTCGACGCCCTGTTGCTGCCCTGCACCATGCTACTGCTATTCCAGGAGAAGCGGAGGAGCTCCTCAGGCCAGAGGAGAGAAGGACAGAGCAAGCCCTACTCAAGACACATCAGGCTGTGGCATGGGCTGTGAAAGCACCCACAACTTCCTCCTTTTTTGCTCGCACTTCCCTTGTCTGGCTCAAACACCTCAGGGAGCGCATACCTCCATCAGATGCTAGGGCCCACCAAGATGTTAATAAACTATTGGCGGCTCCCCAATTCATGGCTGACGCCACTCTCCATGCGGCCCGATTCGTATCCAAGGCCATTGCCTCTTCGGTAGTAGCAAGGCGCATGATTTGGCTGCGCAATTGGCAGGCGGATATGCAACACAAGTGGTGCCTAACGTCCACTCTGTTTAAAGGGTCTCTACTTTTGGGGAGTCTCTGGACCCCATATTGATAGAGACCAAGGACAAGAAGATTCTGCCCAGCCTAACCAGGAGGTCCAGTTTCCACCAGACACCGTACTTTAGGAGGCAACGACCGCTTGATTCAGGTGGATGTCTGACAGGGGAACTAGGGGCAGCCATCGAGATGGTGCAGGCATCAAGGTGTCCATCCACAGAGAGGATCTACTTGGCCACCTGGAAAGCCTTTTGCGACTGGTGTGCTCATCATCAATTGTCCTGGTAGGGGACATTGTCAACTTTCTCCAGGAAGGACTGTTGAAGGGCTTGTCGCCTAATACGTTGAGGAGGCAGGTGGCAGCTTTGGCATCGGTACTTACCTGTGGCCCTCTGGGCTCATTGGGACAGCACCCTACCATTCGCAGGTTCCTCAGGAGAGCGTCCAACCTGCGCCCACCTGTGTGATTTATATATTCCCCACCTGGAATCTTCCCAAGGTCCTCAACTCGTTGATAGGTCTTCAGTATGAGCCACTACGTTCGGCCAGTCTGCGCTACCTGACCTACAAGACGGCATTTCTGGTGGCCATCACCTCGGTGAGGTGCATTTCTGAATGGGCAGCTCTCTCTGTCCACCAGAACCTGTGTGTGTTTCACTCGGATAGGGTGGTTCTATGCCTTGATCCCTCATTCATGCCTAAGGTAAATATGACCTTTTACAGGATCCAGGAACTGAATCTGCTGGACTTCTGCCCATCGCCATCTCATCCAGCTGAGGTCCGTTGACGCAAGCTGGATGTAAGGAGGGCGCTTCGCATCTACATCAAACTGACAGCGGAGTTCCGCAAGACGGAGGCCTTCCTGGTGTCCTTTCAACCGCTCACCCTTGGCATGAAAGTGTCTTCATCCACGATCAGTTGGTGGATCCGCGCCACAATTGCTAAAGCCTATGACCTGCAGTCACTTCCACGTCCGATGGCGTGACAGTCCACTCTACCCGCAGCGCTGCAACGATGGCCACGTGGGCGACACAAGCCAGTCTAGATGAAATCTGCAGAGCAGCAACATGGTCAACCCCATCTCCCTTCGTTCGACATTATAAGGTGGACTCTTTTGCGTCGGCCAATGCCGCATTTGGACAGAGGGTGTTGCAGCAAGTAGTGTTGGACCCTTAGTGCTGAAAAGATGTGTGGGCCCACCCGTTGGACTCCAAGCTTTGGTATGTCCCAATCCTGGAGGCTATCTCAACTCACTATGGAGAAGGGGCATTGGTCTTACCCGATACGCTCCTTCTCGTAGGGTTGAGATAGCCTCCATGGCCCTCCCTTTTTTCTGTCTTCCATTGTTTCCTTTCTGTACTATTTTTTGCGCTGGTCCAGGAGGCTTATTACACGGGCTTTACGTCGAGTCTGTTCTTCGTCTTAGTTTTAAAAGCAACCTTCCCTAGCAACAGGGGAGGATTTCAACTATACAGACTCAGTCCAATCAGCTGAAGGGACAGATTACCCAATTCTGGAGGCTATCTCAACCCTATGAGAAGGAGCGTATCAGGTAAGACCAACGCCCCTTTCCTACTTTCCATAAGAGAAGGGAAGGGTCTAGGAGCATGCCCATCCTATCTGATCATGTTAGTACAGGTAGATGTCCTTAGGGGGAGATGGTCCTGCAGAGAACCTGGCCCCATGCCTACTTTTCTTTTATATGGAAGTAAGACTTTGGTATGTTAAGAGAAACATAAAAGTAAATATAATGGGAATTGTGTGAGGTAAAATAAAACATAAGGTCAAAAAATTAATGGGAGCTGGATTAGTGGGAATACAAAATGAGTAATTCATATGAAATAACTATATTGATGTAGTTTGGTGATAAAAGACAGAATAGATGAATAGCAAACAAATATGAAGGCAGGTGAATGGGTGAAATGGAAGGAGGATCAAAAAATTGTAGCTAAATGGACAGAAGTGAGCTGTAAAGAAGAAAAGTCAATATATGAGGTGATATATAGACTTGATAAAATCAAATGAGTTAGAAAGATGAATGATGTTGGTATAAATTATAGTTAGCTATATTCCCAGTTCTTATGCTTTCCTTTAAAAAAATTGCTTACTCTTTCTTATCCCTTTTACCGCATAACACTCTTTATCCCAAATTTGTATGTACTGCATGTATATTTTTACTGCATCTTTTCAATCTATCTGTATTTTTTGAAAATATTTAAACAAAGAACAATGGCACTAGCTAGCCGCATTGTTGGGCGTCTATGTTATATCTGACATTTCATTTCTTTCTAGACATTGCTATTGCAATTTTTCATTCAGCTCTAATACAGTTATGAAAATTAGAAACTTCACTTAAAAAAAAACCCAACAAATTTCCTGAATTCAAATTCTGTTTTAGATATGGGATTCATTAGCAAAGTTTGCACAGGTAGTAGAGTTTACTCAATGCATGTCTTTGTGGTACATGCATGAATATGAATATACTTAACCAATGCACATTGAATGATTAATGGAATGACTTAAGTTATTTCTGTCTTGTTTTTATCTTGTTTTTAGACTTAGAGACAGACTAGCTTGCACCATGGGAAGCTATTTTAATAGGATTTAGTAGATGACAACCCTAGGAATAATAAACTCTTGCAAGCAACAAAAATTGTTTAATTCCTAAAAGACAGACCTGGTTGAACCACTTTTGGCCAGGGGCAATTGAGGACTTAATATTGTGTATGTAGCAATCTGGGTGATCTAAGAGAAAAGCGTTTAAGGGTAATTGCTCAATTTTCTATCCATGTCAACAGGGAAAATGGGCAGAAGTGACTGAGCTCAGCTCAATAATAGAGCTGGATGAGATGGGAGATGCCAGGCTAAAATGGGAATTGAAAAAATGCTATCTGTTAAGAATTTCCACAGAGCAAGGTACTTATCCCAAGCTCAAACTGCTTTATGGGTCTAAATAAAAAATATTAAATCTTTTAAAATAATCAATTTGAAAGAAGTGGTATCCTACTCTTTGCAAATATTTTATTTCTTCACTTTTCTTGATTTGCTAATGAACACATGAGTATAGTTATACGGTAGCTGTGCAATATCATCATTACTAACTTAATTAAGATCTTCATTCTGATTGCAATTATAACCTGCTATTCATTAGGACCTTATTTTATTTGTTAAGTTCTTCATTAAGAACATAAGCAGTGCGCTGCTGAATCAGACCCTTGGCTCATTTAGTTTAGCAGTCTGTTCTAACAGTGGTCCAACCGACTGCACAAGGAAGTCTACCAATTTCCAAGCAGAAGGACTTCAGATGCAATCACCCTTCCATCAAGGCTAAGCATCTCATGGAAGCAAATCCCAAAGTTTAGCTACAGGTTGTGTATATAAAAAAACACCGTTTGTCTGTCCTGATTCTTCCACTATTCAATTTTATTATTTGAATTCTGGTTCTAGTATTTTGGGGAAAGAAAAACAGCTTCTCCTTTTCCACTTCATCTACACTATGCGCAATTTTGTACACTTCAATCATGTCCTCCTCATTCACCTCATTTTTAAAATAAGGACTAGCTAGACTTCTAGACTAGTTCTGTTTTTGGGAAATACAGTTTGGAAATTAACTATACAATAAAAAAATAACAGGAATTATGCTCTTTAGTATTTGATTGCCCTGAGCAGGTCAACTTAGTACTTCTTTTGAATTGCAGAATTAGAGTGTGGGCTCTGAGTGTTGCTACAAATGGAACCTAATTGCTGTACAGGTAGTCCTTACAGCAGGTCATTTAGTGACCGTTCAACGTTACAATGGCACTGAAAAAAGTGACGTCTGATGATTTTTCACACTTATGACCATTGCAGCATCCTCATGGTCACATGATTTACATTTGGATGCTTGACAACTGACTCACATTTTTGATGGTTGCAGTGTCCCAGAGTCGTGATCCCCTTTTGTGACCTTCCGACAAGCAAAGTCAATGAGGAAATCAAATTCACTTAACAACAGTGTTACTAATTTAAGAACTGCAACGATTCATTTAGCAAATGTGGCAAGAAAAGTTGTAAAACAGGGCAAAACTTACTTAACAAATTTCTCACATAGCAACATACATTTTGGGCTCAATTGTGGTTGTAAATTGAGAACTACCTGTACCTGAGGTCATGGATAAGTTAAAGGCAAACACTCTACTCAATCTATATGACAACTGAGTTGAGAGAAAGTATCTTTAGTCTTTGTATATAGTCTGGTATATATGTGTTTTATTTATTATGTTTGTTATTTGTAAGAGGACTTTAAACCAGCTGCTGCATTGTAGAGGGGTTCATTCTTCTTCAGTCTCTATGCCAGCTATGTTTCATACTGAAATTCCTGTTTATTATTCTTTGGAGAAAATTGGATGTGGCCTTCTCATGAGTACTTTACTAATTATTTTGAGATTCACAGTACTACAATTGATTCTGCCTTAAACAATTAACATGAAATATTATTTTTTAGCTACTGTAGTTTTAAACCTGAGCATTCAATGCAGATCAAAGTGCTTGCATTATAACTGAGATGTCTTGGCAAATACTAACCACTAACATATTTATGGAATATTTATAATTCTAATGGTCAGAGGTGAGGAAGATATGATGCAGCTGCTTAAGAAGTACATTGAAGATTGGATAAAATGAAGATTGGAAGGAGAAAGTGTGAAAAGTTTTATATCAAAATATATTGTATTCTTTATAAAGTTTCCACCTTTCCTTAAAACATTAACAGAATCCACAATGGACTGAGGATCAGTGTCTCCACTAGATAATTGACAGTTATGCTGAAACTAAGTAAATCAACTAAAAATAGCAAATGGCAGAAAATATTTTACTTAAAACTTCCTCAAATACCCCCAAAGTTATCCAGACCTAATCCACATATCAAAGAATAAGGTCTGCTAAAACAAAGAGAGTTAATTAAATTAGGTCTCCCAGCGGATCTGCATGTTCACAAGAATAAACATCATAGAGATACCTACACACACACATGTCCCTCAAGTGTCATCCTAGAATCAGCACCTAGACACTTCCACATCCAGGACAAACTTCCCTATATAACTCTGTCATTGTACCCTATTTCTCTGCAGCTGTTCTTAAAGGCAAACACTTTGCTTTTAGGAATAAATATTTCTTCTTTCCTTACAGCTGTCTTCATCTCATATTTTTTTATACTTGCACAATTGCAGCTTGAGTTGGAACCCAAAATTATTCTTCTAACAGAAGGAACAAATTAAAAATGATTAGTTTAAGTTTTAATTTAACTTAGTTTTTTATGCAGGTCTGATATATGATAGATTTGCACTTCAGTCAAACAATGGCTAGAGAATAAGATTATTATAAATGAGCAAAGAAAATATTTATAAAATTTACCAATTTCTATGATAAGCTTGATCAGCAGTCAGTACATATGACAGCAATGAGGCATCCAAAAAGTTTATTTCTGAATTTTTTAATGCTTTTTAAAAAAAATTACACTTTATGACTCTGGAAATAAATGGTTAAAACAATATGCAATAATGTGCATCATTTGTGTAAAGGTGTTGGATAATGGTAAGTGCATGTGTTTTGAAATGTTTGATATTTTCATGCCAAAATTCTGAAAAACAGTACATTGTCATATTGTAGCTGTGATTGTTGAGTCCTTAAGTGTGGTTGATGGACTAAGTTTATCTAAAAGACCCTTTAAGAAAAGCTCTTGAAATATGATTACAGAACTGAGGTGCCATCATTTGAAAGTGCCTAAGGCAAGTTCCTTTGAAAATTGCAGCTGTAGAGGGACAGCAAGAGAGCTGCACAGCCCTTAATTGTAGTGGTTTTCCCTCAGGATTTGCTCCCCCCATCAATTTCTCATCTGATAGCAGCACGAAAGAAAGCAGCAATTGGAGTCCTTGTCTGAATTATGAAAATCTGATTCTGAGTGACTGTGATCAGTCCCAGTGGCTGTCAGCTATAACGGCTTCATGTGCAATGAAGGGGCTTTTGAGAAGTTTCTGGATATGAAAATGTCATGAATTCTACTAATCATATATATGTATAAAATCATACATATTCACAGTAAGAAATTTCACATAAAGAAATTCAGTTTATCTTATTTTTTTCCACTCAATTATGAAAAGGATTAAATAAAACAGATATATCTGTGCTCTAACAGTATTGAATAAGATATTTATGAGAAGTTCCTTTTTGATCATATATTAAAGTAGTCCTCATTAATGTAACTGTATAGTATAATAATATAGAGTTTCTATTTTCTTTCCCTTCCTACTTAGGGAATATATGACTATACCTCAACACAACTACTGCATAAATAGGCACTAGTATTATTTAATATTATTTAGTTTTGGTAGTTTTAACAGAATCATGATGATAAGCATTATTTATTTTAGAAACATTTTAGAGTTTTATAATTATTACTTCCAATATTTATATTTCCCGATAACTTCAAAGTAGCTTTTTCTATATGACTTACAGTTTTTCCTATTAATTCACATTCTGAGTTTTGAACATATTCTATCCAATAAAGATTTTTTTACTGTGCTTCCTATGTCAGCTCTGTTACTTGCTTCTTACTGTCAGAAGCTTTTCTCTGGCACACTGCGTTGAAGAGAAGTTTTCCTCAGGTAGGCTACACTGCTTTGCAGCTGCTTTTTTTGACTATAAAAGAATGATATGTAGTACAAATACTAAAACTTATGTTTCTATTGATATTTATCAAAATAAAAACTGATCCAAATTTTAATATTATATTATCTTGTCAGTGGTATAACATTATGAACAAGATGTATTAACCACATAATAAAATTAATGTAGTTTAAATGAATATTGGTTTTGGTTTTTAATTAAAAGTTTTTGACTTTGGTTGCTGCTGCTTTTTTAAAATTGTTTTGTTCTTGTAAAGGAGAATATTCAAAATCCCCAGGATAAAACAAGTTCTTAGTAGTTTTTATAACCTCCTATCTAATAGTTTTCCTTCAATCCATTTATTCCCTTTACCAAGCATTATTCTGCGTTTTATAATTGAGTAGTTGTAGGAAATTTCCATCTGCAAAATGTATATTGTAGAAAAACTAGAATACTGTTCTCTGGTGTTCTTAATATAGGAACTGTAAGGCTCAGTTCTCCTGCATTACTTACAGCTAGTGTACAATTAAATCTAAAATCTGTTCTGTAGGAAGCAATAATGTGTGGCATCTACAGATGTCATTTTTGTATCATGCCCTGAGGCAACATTGATAGAATTAATAGGAAGACAACTGAATCGCCTTGCTTTTTTTAAACTTTTGCAGTCTGTTAACATTTCAGGGTAGAATCACCACTATTGGCACATGGCCAATCATTAATGCTTATATGTTTGTTATATTAAGCTAAGGAATATTGTTTTGCTGAAACTATTTTATCTAGCTGGTTTCACAAATATGAGGTTTTATTATTTTACAGCTATTAAATTGTTTAATACAGCACAATTTACATACTTACCGGTAGTTGGTTTTTCTTTTTCATCATTTTGTAAATAATTTTATAATTGCATAATTAATTACATGTAGCCTTTGCTATTCAATTCAAACAGTAAATGACCAATTTTACATGTATTACTTGTATTTGTAAGCTCAAAAATTGTACATATAAAATAACTGTTTCATTTCTTGTAACTGTCCACATTATTTTGATGTATTTTCCCTTCCTAGATACCGGTATATAAATATATTTCCATGATTTATGCCTCTGCAAATATTAATTTGAATTAATACTTAGTTTAAGAATGTATATATTATTCCCTCTGTACTTTAAATATATTGTAATATACTTTATTCAATAGAAACCTTGGAACAACATAAATTTTTGTCTTCTTACTTACCTATAAAGATTTTTCTATACCAAGTTTCTCTTTAAAAATGTTACTCTGTTGAAAAGCAAGAATCCCTTCTATTTGTGTCAGTTTACTGACTTCCCTGAATTTAAATGCGTCTAGCGCTCTTTCAGTTTTTATTATTTCCATTGTCTGTTAAGTGAAGATAGAGATTGCCATCGGGCCTGGATATCCAGTGATGTTGGTTAAGAACCTGCTAAATGTTTGTACTGTTGTTTTCGTAGGTTTTCAAGGGTATAGGTATGCAAGTCTTGGCGTATTCGGGTCTTTTCCCGTGTAAGATTGAGAGTATCTTGGCACCGTTTCGACGAGGTCTTACTTATCATCTTCAGGCTGGTGCTTTCGGCTTCGTGCTTCTGCGAGCAAAGCGTGATCGGAGCTGCCTAGGCACCAGCCTGAAGATGACGAGTGAGACCTCATCGAAACGTCACCAAGAAAAGAAGGCAATGCTATGTTCTTTAGTATAGTAGGACACAATTTGATTTGAAAATAATCTGAACCTCATGCTTTGCTCTATTTTCCTGAAAGCTGAACTGCCTCTAAAACACTTCTTCCAATTAACTTTTAAAGCATGTATACTCTTGCTACTCATCATCCAACCATCATAAAAATGATTTCTAAATTTCTTATGCTTATACTACTTAAAGGAAGAAAACTCCAGAAATGATAACTATATAATCTTTATAATTTAAAATAATTTAAAGCATGCATTCATAAACATGTTAGAATTAAAATGTATGAAAAACCTCTTGGAGTATTGGAGCACTGTTGTTGGAACTGGCTGTAAGGAGGCTTTTCTCTCTTTTTCGTATCTACGCTTCCAAGGAGAACAAACAAAGAGCAAATGAGCTGCACTAATTCATGAGAAGACAGAAATGGCTGTAAGTGCAACCCCACTGTCAAACTATCAGTGAATCCAGAAGGAGTAACTTTTAAAAATACATTTTGGGCATGGGTGGGTTCTAACTTACCTCACTGCCGGTTTGCTGCCTCCCACGCTGCGTGGCTGTGCCTTATGGATGCGGGTGCGCTTCGCACGCACGCGCAGGCGCAGTACAAAAAATTACAAAACAATTACACAAAAAAGGGTGAAAACAAGATGGTGCTGCATGCACAGTGCTGGAAACTTGGCTTCTGCACATGCGCAGAAGAAATTCAACCCCCCCCAAAAATAAAAAAAATAAAAGATGGCAGCGTCTACGGACCACAACCAGTTCCGTGACGTCACCAGCGGCTTACTACCTACTCTATAGAACTGGTCCGAATTGGTAGGAAGCCACCTCTGATTTTGGAATAAAATTAGTCAACAAAGTAGAAATATTCTGTCAGAATGAGAAAGTTTTAGATCTCCAGTTATTACTGAACTGTCCAGCAGCTCACTTGGCTTCTAATGATGATTTCTGGAAGTGCTGAGGAGCATTATCTATACCATTTCAAGATACTTTAAGGAAAATGTTTAAAAATAAATTGACACTTTTGAAATAGGATAGCAGGATTTGAAGGGTAGTATGCTTAAATTTGTTTACATAAAAAATAGTGCAGACTGACCACACTATGCACGTTGGTAATTTTATCAATCCAAATAATCCCAAATTACTTGTTGCTGGAATAGCTAAATGAAAAATGTCTGTACAGAGCAGATGTGTTTGAGAGGTTGGGAAATGGCAAAAAGACGAAAATAACTGTCAAATACAACTTATGGCGAGTCAATCCTGTTTGGGCTGCTTCAAGGGAAGAGGGGCTCTTTTCCTTTGGCTCTTCCAAGTTTTAAAACTTTCACTGTTGTTTTTGTAGTAAGTTCAGTGGTAAGCAAACAAAGGAGATGGGAGCAATTGGGGTACTGAGAATGAGTTCATATTTCATGAATAAAACCAGGGTTAATATAAATCATAGTTCAATGTGTTGCAGTATAGATCCAGCTTTCTGAAGACTTCTTAGTCTTCTTCTGAATTTTCTAAAGCCTTGGCTGTGTTTTTACTGAAAAGATTTGGAACTCAGTTCCCAGATACTCCTAATAACAAATGGTTATTAGGCTGATCTCAGAAAAATTAACTATAACTTTCAGTTTTTCTATTATGGCAGCCAGTACACAGTTGCTATGGAACATATGCTTCATCAGCTTCCTTATCCTTACAAAACAGAATGAGCAGCCTTATTTGTCTCTGCCTTCATTCCTGGTTCCTTGTAGTTTATGAAGGCTATAGTGGCCTGTTGCTTTCTGCTTTATTTTTCTTATATCTATTTAGAACAAAAATTATTATCAGATTGAAATTTGCTAATTAAAACCATTTTCTAGTATTTGGTTACTGTAGTCTTTGATGTCTTTCTGACAGGACCATGAAATGCATGGGGTGTCTATAGGGACAGAATTTGCTGAACATGGTGCTTTGTAAATGTGGGAACACAGTGTCGCAGCAGCTCATGAATATGAAACGCCCATGATGCTACCTCAGTGGACTTGAGAACACAGATGAATCCTGTCATGTGCTAAATGAGACCAATTTCTTTCATTTAACTTCATCTTCAATCAGACCCTCTTCCATTTGCCTGTTTAAAATTCCCTAAACGTGATGAAGAAGGTACAGTGCTTAGTGAAAAAAAAAAAAGTTTTGCAGTCGTAAGGAAATTAGAATTGCATGTGGTTGAAGTTCCATGCCTTAAAAATCAACTTCTTTTATATAAATTAGATGAAAAAAGTTTTTGTTTTAAAGACTCTCATTGCACAAAATGGGCCAGTTAACTTTTCAAATCCCTTTATATCTTTTGATTTTCTAGTTTTGTACATCAACATTATAAACATAGCATGTACATAAATATTATCATTTACATTCTTGCACTCTTTATCTTGCATTCTATAGTTATAATAAAAACTATATTGTTATTAGGATACTTTTTAAATTCTAATTTGGCTACTAAAAACAGTCAATAAAGTAGGATCAGAGCCTATTTCATAAACTGTTTGAGGCAGGTTTTGATTATTGGAAAAATTTGAAAATTACTGCAAGATACTTAATAGTTTTTTAGCTTTGAACATTATTCTACAACCTCTTGTAAAATTGAACGATTCTGTAATTTGAAGATATAGAAAAAAGGCAGAAAAATAATGTTATATAAATATAAACATAATTTAGTTTCTGTCTTCTCATAGATCAACATCATTGTAAATGTTGTACAGCTGCTTAGGAATTGATTTTAACAATGAGCATATGAGCAAACCTATGTAAAAATAAATATACCTCCATAAACATATGACATGATAATTTGATTATTAATCTAATAGGGTGTTGGATGTGTCATCCTAAAATATGGCTGGGGGCTATAACTCTATAGCTTTGTAGATGTTACAGTATTAATCCATTGGCTTTCCTTGTTAAGACTGATAGAGTTTAGTGTTTTTGGAGAGCCATACTGTACCCTTCCATTCCTAACATAAGATTATATGCCATGAAACTACTACTCTCTTCTGGCAAAGAGAGTAGTCATTCCTACTAAAATAATATAAATCATAATGAACTTTTGCCAAGGAACTCTAGTCCCTCTTTTGCAGTCTTAGTCTGTACTCAATATGTGTCACCTAGTTTATTTAGAAGGGTTTGAACCCATAGTTGGAAAATCTAGACACTTGTTGTTTCAGAGAAGCTCAACCATTTTCCATATTTTAATTATTCAATATATTTTAGTCAGCCTAACAATAGGAATTCTCAAGATAGTTCTGGAATACTTAATCTGAGATGCATATATTTGAGATGCAGTTCTTAGACTTCTCTGTTCCTCTGTCTAGAGTCACTTGTCTAAGCTTTTTATTTGTTTGAATTCAAAGGTTTCAGAAGTAAATGCTATTGAAATTATAGAGAACTACCATATTTTTCAGAGTATAAGACGCACCAAGATTTCAAAGAGGTAAATAAGAGGAAAAAAAGTTTTGTCTTCCCTGGCCCCAGGAGCACTCTGCAGGCCTCCCAAACCCTCTATGCACCCTGTTGTTGTTTTTTGCAAAAATGGGCCCGTTTGTGCAGAAAACGAGGTGCACAGAGGGTTTGGGGGGACTGCAGACTGTTTCTGAGTGCTGGGAGAAGGCAAA
>JANHFT010002186.1:0-10492 GCA_032467955.1 Pseudoxenodon macrops | reverse complement strand
GCCTTCTCCCAGTCCATAAAAACACTCTGCAAGCCTCCCAAACCCTCTGCGCACCCCATTTTTCACAAAGAAATGGGTGAAAAACAGGCGTTTCTACCTTTCCCCAGCCCACAGAAATAGTCTGTAAGACTCCCAAACCTTCTACGCACCCCGTTTTTGCGAAAAACGGCCCCATTTTTCGTAAAAATGGGATGCAGGGGCGGGGCTTCAGGAGGCCAAAATTGCTGTATTTGGTGTATGAGACGCACTAACATTTCCACCCTCTGTTGGCGGGGAAAAGGTGCATCTTATCCTCTGAAAAATATGGTAAATAAAAATATGAAAGTTAACATTTTGCCTTAGATCAGCATTTCTGATAATTTGCATCTTGTACTGATTACGTTCTCTGCATACAGCAGTCTGAACCGTGTAGTTAATCTGTAATGTTAATTTTGGAAGAACTTCCAAACAGTTGGAAAAAGCCATTCAAGTCAAGTTTTTTTCTTTACAGAGATTCTACTTGAACACATCAAATAAAGTGAAACACATGTTCTCTTGGTAATTGATTTTATTTTGAACTGAAGTTATCATTAGAAAATGTTTCTTCTACCAGTCATTTGGAATCTGCCTGCTTTATTGGAAGGTAGATTAAAGTGGATCTTACCTAATGAAGAATAAAATTAAACTGCTGCTTTTTAGTTGGCAAAGTTTGCCTTTCAACAGATATCATTACTAAGAAAAATACACTAGGTTTATTAATTAATTTTAGGACTAATCATAGTGTATATTTCATTTTTTTTACTAAAGAATATGGTTGACTTAAAAAAATTGTAAAAGCCTCCAATTAATAATATTGAGCTGTTAAACAATATTTTGCAGGTAAACATGGTCTTTTTTTTTAATTCTTGATTTTTTTTCATTTCCTATTTTGTGAATCTTGGTTTATTGTAGAAGGCTCATTCCACTAGTTTAGAATAACCATTCCACTTTTAGAATAACAAGTATATGATACATTCAGTTCAGCCTTGACCAACCAGCAGTCTCAGTCCTGTGGTGAAACAGTTGGATAGCCATCACTGTATTCAGTGCTCACAGCAGGCCTTGCAACATTAAATGAGTTGCATGAATTGACCTCAATTCATTACTTAAATTAGAAGTTGCCCTGTGGTCTGTGAATTTTGTCTGTTTGCTTTAATAGCTGCTGAGTTTATTAGTTTTAGTTTCTGTCTCTTAGCATGTGCAGGCATTGCTGCTCTGATCCAGCATTTTTGGACACCCAGAGCGTCTTAAAGACATTCAAAAACCACGTTTCTCTATGAACGAATTGGGTCTGAAACACAATGTATATGACTTACTCAAGACCTGGATACAGGTAGTCCTCAATGGGCAACTGTAATTGAACCTGCCCATTACTGTTGTAAATTATGGTGGTCATAAAGCAGGTCATCCATGTGACCAGCTGATTTTATCTTTTTTTGCTGTAGTTGATAAGAAACACTACAGTTGTAAAATGAATACCATGGTCATTAAGCAAATCCATTTTTGCTCTGTAGCATTTTGCCTAAAACCAGAAGTAAACAGTGGTTTTCAACAAAAGCATCATAATTTATGGGCGCATCATAGGATGCTGCAAATGGCCATAAATGTGGGACCAGTTGGTGATTGCCTGAAATGTGATCACATGATCAGGGGAAATGTGATCACATGATCAGGACGGGATCAGGGGTCCATTGTAACTTGGAACGGTCAGTGACTGATTTGTAAGTCAAGGACTACTTGTATTGGATAGGTGAATCCTAATGATTTAGCTGTTGTCCATTTCTGTCAACTGATATTTTTATTTAGCTAGAACAGAGAACTTTCATCTAGCTAATGGCCCCATATAGTTTTGAGAGGTATAGGAGAGTATATATACTTCATAGTGGACATAGTCATATAAAATAAAAAGTACACTCAAACCCAGCTATAAAGTAATGCACACACCTAATTCAAAAACAAAAACCCTCGACACACCCACCTACCCATGCCATTAAGTTGTAAAAACTAGAATATACTATATCACCCCACAGGAAGATGATCCTGAAGTTAAGAATCTTTTCTCAAAAAGAAAATCTAAGAGAAAAAAATATTTTATCGTAACTAGTTTACCCATCCTGTCCTCCCAGGTACAACAGTCCTGGAGATTTTCTTCCTCATAAAAATGTATACAGTACATGTGTTTTAATATTTATGTATATTAGAAGCCACATTCCAAAAAAAGCAGGCTATAACAAAAATGAATAAATTAAATTGTATTAATAACTTGATTAAAATTCATTGTCTATAAAATAAGGTTCTCCAATTATATCCAATAAAGTCAGCATTCAGGTAATCCATTTTGGCTGCAATTAATCTTCAAAGGCATGTATACTTTCCTTCCTCACATTTGTTTTTTTTAAATAGCAATATAGTTATTGTAAGATAATCTCTTCCTCCCATTCAAGGGAAAAACTTGTGTTCTTATGGCAAAATATGGTACTTTATTCTCCATTTATAATTCATTCCAAGCCCAGTAGAGGGAGCTAAATCAGCACCTAGGATCACAATTTCAGATGTTCTCAGGTCTTAAAATAGTTTTTTTTTTAAAGGGGGGTGGGGGCTGGAAAGGGGCAAGCCAGAGAAAGAAAGCAAAGGAACAATATTGATGATCAAGGCTGAGAAACAGCAAGCTGAGAATAAGCTAAAATGGGTTTAGTTTCAGATGGAAATGCAAAAAGGAGACAGTTGAGGAAGAGGAAACTACACTGAGTTTTGGGAACAAAAAGAAGACAGGAAGAGACAGATTGATGTTGCAAAATAGAGAAGAGGAGAAGAGCAGTAATTCAGATCAGTCCTCAGGGAAGGCCTATTAAAAGACAGTCCAGAAAAGTAAAACAGCAGTTGTCTCATATATCAAAACTCAAGCTACTCAAATCTGTCATTAATAACTTACAACTCATATTGAACAGTGGCACTGCCCTTCTCAGGGTTGGGTTGGGTGGTAGGCCCAAACTTGTATAGATTCAGCCATCCTACATGAAATAGATTCTTTCAGACAATCTGAAGAAACATGAAAATAATGGTAACATGGGAGTTAGAGCTTGCAACAGAACAGATGTCTACTACCAGCACCATCTCTTTGTACCATTTTTTTGCACCAATAGCACCATTATAAGTCCCAACAATTTTGTACCCAAGATAAGATATGTCTTCACATGCTATTTCTCTAACTGATCTATCCCATTTTCTGCCAGCAATGCTCCTCTGAGATCTATGTAGGACAAACAGGCCTCACTTTTCACAAAATAATTAATGGACGCAAATTTGATATAAGAACTCATAAAAAGGACAAAGTAAAAGTGGAGCATTTTAATCCTTCAGGACACTCCATTGCAGATTTCAAAATTCTGAAACAAAGAAACATTCTCAGCACAATTGAGTAAGAGTGATAGACCCTCATACTGTACATCAAGGGTTCATACTATATGAGAAGGTCTTAACAAACACAGTGAGATTTTAACACATTACAATTATTATTTGATATGGTACTTGTAATCCGTATCTGCATAACAATCCTGTCTTCCCTCATTTTTCTCCCCATCTCAATTTAAATCCTACTTCATTTTAGCCATTCTGTGCTATCTGGTAAAGTGAGCTGTAGTTCATGAAAGCTTGTGCCTTTTCATGAAATGTGTTACTTAGAAAATGCATCTCTTTTGATACTGTGCTGCCATATCAAATTTCTCCTGTTGCTGAACGTTATTAGAAATTACAAGGAACAGAAAGGCAGGATAGCAATGACAGAGAAAGAAAGTGATGTGGCGGTGTGATGTATAGCAGAGTGCAGTTAAAAATATAGTGGAAAGTGGGAGTAAGAGGCAAGGGAAGGCTGTGGAAAGGCAGGGAATCATTGTAGAATGCACTCAACTTGTTGGTCTACATGCGGCTGGAGGCTGCAATTGTTGCATTTGTGAGCAAAATGCAGTCTTGTAAAATTTCAATTCTGTTACTGCGCATACTTTATCACCATGGCATAGATTTGCTAAAGAAGGGATCTCAGCAGCCCCATTTCTTTTATATTCATTTAGCTATGAGCTAAAAACCACTCTGCTTTAGGCAGCAAGTCCTTGGATAGTTGAGGAGCTGGAAGGCATAACTCTGTGGAGACTGTCCAAGCTGTCACTGTCTCTTGCTTTGGTTTGGCTCTGTTTTCAGCCTCTCTTTCATTCAGCCCCTTCACCAGGCATCCAATTAGAGAGAATTCCCACTGTGTGGGTTGCTCCAAACACTACCCTTGTCAAAAGTCCACGCTAACCCTTGCCCTACTGCAGATGGACCAGTCCTGCTTCCATCAAGGTCAGAGGACTCTGCAGAGGAGGAGGAGGAATTTGGAGGAGGAGATGTGGCTGGTGCATTTGGAACTGTGAGAGGGGGAGTTTGAAAAAGACCTGGACATGGGTACTAGACTTCATAGGATGGGCGCTTTTCCTGCTCTTGAACGTTAATTTGAGGCAAGGTTTCAGACAAGGCAGCACTTAAAGAATCAAATGGTTTGATGCAAAAGCAGCTACAGACAAAATCTAAAATGGGCTTTGCAACCCTGTTCCATCCTTCGTTAAAATAGTGTGTAAATGGTTTTTTCATTATTCATTAATCACACTGGTAGGCCACTCACAAAGCAATCCTCAGCAATGTCCAGATTGAAAATATTTTTAAAACTCAGCTGAGCCTTCTAGTTCCCCAGCCATCTAACTTATCTGGGACACTATAATAAATTTCAGAATGGCATCAAGACAGCTCAGAGAACAATGATGCCCAGTGCTTAAGCATGAGGACTTTAGCACCAAACTATTCAAGAGCTATCTTATCGAAAAAAGGCATATTCTGATTGAGGAAGAATTCAGTGTACTAGAAGGTAAATGGAGCACGTGTTTCTATAAATATGCATGTGCATGTCTTTGTACAAGATAAATAAAGATGATTCTTCCATTCAAACATCCAACTATTTTTCTTTTATCTTTTGGAATATTTATTTATTTTTTATCCTACCTTTATTATTTATATAAATAACTCAAGGCAACAAACATATACAATACTCCTATTTTCCCAACAATATCAACCCCTGTGAAGTTGGTTGAGCTGAGAGAGAGTGACTGGTTCAACGTTACTCAGCTGACTTTCATGCCTAAAGCAGGAATAGAACTTCTGGTTTTCTGGCCTGATGCTAGAATACACTTAATTTTCTTACAAAGCTTATATCTGTCTGCTTAAGCAGTTAATAAAAGAAAAAGGAGGAGGAGGAGGAGGAGGATATTAGTTGTCATATAGGTTAGGACTATTGTTAGGACAGGGATAGAGATGTTGATAACTTATGCCCTAATGTCAACAGGTATCATGGCTACGATGAAAGATATTTGGAATTGTAGTACAGCAATGCAGTCTCTGCAGATTTCATATACCAGTATTAAGTTATTTTTTTTGTGCAGAAACAAAATGTCTACAAATATATGCGTTTGTGCTTGCCTTAAGGTAAACTATTTGTCCATCTGATCCAGAATAGTCTGCTCCAACTGATAGAACCTCTTCCAAGCAGAGGCTTTCCCCATCACCAAGGATTGAACAAGGGCCCTTCAGATTGCAAAGCCTCTGTCCTACCAATGGACTGTGGCCCCTCTCCCAGAATAAACTTTGCAAATCTGTGGTAATTATTTCTTACTCATCTTTTATCTCTCCCAGATATACCAGTGATCCCTGACTTGGAGGAAGTACAAGAGGAGGACTTCGCCATGCAAGTGGCAGCCCCCCCTAGGTATAGTAACCCCAGAATTAGTTCTACTAGTTAGTTGCCCTGCTGGGATGAACCTCTGCCCCACATGGCTGATTGTGGTACCATATGTTATAATAAGGGCAAACGAGCTCTCCTGAAGGGAGGAAGTAGCTGCTGTAGCTGCTGAGTAAAGCTAATAAAAGACTTTTTTTTTAAAATTAGAATCAGCTCCATATTTTAGACTTTCTAGTGAAGGATGGAGAGTGCTAATTGCATTTCTGCTCTAACCCCAACCACAGTGTTCAGGTGAATAGAGTGCTGACCTACCGTGACTTGGACAATGATCTCATGAAGTATGCTGCATTCCAAACCTTGGTGAGTGCAGTCAGATGGAAACTGGGATTTATTTATATTTCTTCCAGGAAGAAGGGAGCAGCAAGACTTTTTTGTTGATACAGCACTACATAAAATTGACATTTATTACATTCTAGATGTCCCTTTTTATTCTAATGTGATATAGGTATATTTTAACTATTGCTTTGATAGAGCCCTTGGTTTTTGATGCCTAAATAAATATCTAGTGAGTTTATTTTCTTATTGTCTGTGCAACATTTTTAATGTTCCTTTTAATCATCTTTGGACAATCCGTAATCATATAAGTCATTTGGCAGAATGTCTTTCAAGGCTTATTTAATTATTAGTTTATATTTGGGAGACAAGACCAGACACTGAGCTTTAGAAATTGGTGCACTGCACTCATCAGAGAGTCTCGCCCAAGAAAAAACAAATTCTCTAAATGTATGTATGTTGTGATTGCTTTTGAAAGGATTTTCTGGGTGAGATGTTAGTGCATTTGGTCTGCTTTGCTCCCATGCTGGGCATATGTGTTTTTCAGAGAAGGAATGGGACTGTCTTGCTATCATGGATAAAATGCAGATGTTGCTACGACTTGTTCTTCGAGCAAATATGATTTTAATGTGTTTTCATAGGATGGAGAGATTGATCTCAAATTGCTCAGTAAAGTCTTAGCACCAGAACAAGAAGTACGAGAGGTGAGTTTGGTTCTGAATATTTGTGCTAGGCCTGCTCTTAAAGTTAGCATCGATTTAAGAATGATTGTTTCACCCCACTGTTTCAGTTCTTCTCAGTTTCCTTAGGAATTTGCCTTATTGGAATCATAGCATGGACAACCTTTTAATGCTTCTCTGGGGCTTTTTGTTGGGGGTGGGGACCATCATATCAAGCAAGCAGGTAGTACCCGAATAAGCCTGAAATCCAAATAGAGATGTGATTGATCATCTATGCAAAGAATGATAAAATATTCTCACAACAAATCCCCAACTGTTTCAATGCTCCTTCCCCTAGTATTTTGATGAAGGGGATGGTTGGACTTTTTTTGTGCAGATGCAATGGAATGAAAGAAGTGATCCCTTTTCACTGCACCCATTTCCACAATGTAGGATTACAACTGTGCCTGAAAGAACCCCAATTTATGTTTGGTCTGATTCATTCCTCCATTCATATTGCATCACTATAGTAGTACATTGCTTCCGTGCTCTCAGCTTCCTGGTGTCAGTTGAGCTCAGCTAGATGGAAAAGGATACTTAGTGATGGTTTCAAATGATATTCAACAGAGTAGCCAGGGATTCAATAGGACTCCTGATTGGCAGACATGTTCAGAAAGGTATCCATTTGTTTTCTGAGATGGATGCCAATCTAAGACACACCAGGGAGTGATTTTTGTGACATTGTGCTTACTTTCATATCACTATCAGTTGAACTAGAGATCAACTTCATTGTGTGTAGGACTGGGAATGAGGTGATGTCAGACTTTCAAGGTAGACCAGACTAGGGAACCAAAGTCATGCGGAACCAAAGTC
This sequence comes from Pseudoxenodon macrops, assembly GCA_032467955.1. Classification (NCBI taxonomy): domain Eukaryota; kingdom Metazoa; phylum Chordata; class Lepidosauria; order Squamata; family Pseudoxenodontidae; genus Pseudoxenodon; species Pseudoxenodon macrops. The sequence goes on along the minus strand of JANHFT010002186.1, from coordinate 2,848 downwards.
ATGCAATATTACTTTTATTATAAAAATATAATAAACAGAATCTTGCAAGTCTGAATGTGTTCCTTCTCTTTAAGGAGGGTCTTTATCTGAGGTGTTTTCTCAGATTACAGTTCTGGCTCTGGCTCTTATTTCTTTTATTGACCAGTAGAGGCTCTTCCTCCTGTTCTTCATGGTTATTCCTTCTGCCTATTACAGGGCCTGAAATCCATCAAGATAAGAAAAACAGAATATCGCATTGATGCACCAGCAATCATCACAGTTAGCTCAGAAAGACAGATTATTATGCAATGGGGTGACATTATTTAAACAGTATTGCTCCATTATTGTGGCCATCTACATACTAAAGCAAATATTCAAAATTAGAAGGCTGTTGGTTGGAGCTTCTGGTCAATGAGATGAATTCTCACAGACCAGTGATGGCTGACCTTTTTTCCATTGCGTGCCAAAAGCAGGGGGAGCGCAGGGGGGTCTCACACACACATGTGCTCATACCCATAATGCAATGCCTCCCCCCCGCGTATGTGCACACAACCACCCCTGTGCATGTGTGCAGGCCTCACTCCAGTTAGCCCGTTGGGTCCGTTCTTCGCCCTCCTGAGGCTTCAGGAGGCTTTCCTGAAGCCTGGGGAGGGCAAGAACAGCCTCCCCTGCCTTCTGGAAGGATGAAAATCAGTTGGCCAGTGCACGCTGGAGCTGACATAGGGCAACGCCTCGCATGCCCTCAGATATGGCTCTGCGTGCCACCTGTGGCACGTGTGCCATAGGTTCGCCATCACTGTCATAGACCACAGCCACCACTTCTGCACCTTTTGGCCCTAGCCTGCTACATCCCACAGTATCCCAGAGGGTAGAATTGAGATAGATTAACTTTCTTCTCTTCTCTTAAAATATATACCATGTTAAGTACTTACTCAGAATTAAATCTTGGTTAATAAATGTTTTACCAGCAACTGGTATAGCATTAAAAAGCAGAAGCTTAAGGTCAAAGGTCCACGTCACCTGGACTTTATTGTCACCTGGATTTTCTTGATTAGACTACAATCTGGAAGAGAGACTGGTCACCAGTCTATCCATCCTTCCATTTCTGTTACTCCAAAACTTTGTTTTTTCGCCATCTTCCTAAAACATAATGTCAGGGACTGTTACTAAGATACAGCAAAAATAAATTGTTCTTCCTCTGTTATATTCCAAACGTTCATGAGGACAAGAAGCCTGAGCCACCAAAGGGACTCTCAGAACCAAAGGGACTGTATAGGTCACCTTTCAGTGGTAAACCCACTAAGGCAGAATTTCTTTTAACCCATGGAGTGGGATGGTGAGATTTCTGCAGACAAACCTAGCTGAGAAGTTCTCCTGCAAAGACAAGTGATCCCGCTACCATTATTAACACTTAGGGATTGGGCCCTTGCTGTAATGTATTTTTCCCCATTTGAACTCTGTCATCTTATTTAGAAACATGTCACCCCATTGGTACATGTTTTACATTTGTTATTGTTCTTTGACAGGACGATGTCATCTGGGACTGGAACCATCTCTACACAGAGGTTGCCTCTGAACTTCTAAGTGAATGGGACTCTGGGCAATCAGAAAAAGAAGAGACCCTTATGAACAAGAATGCTTGAATTTTGATTGATTGCATAAAAGCACAGTTGTAGAGACGTTCCTTTTTTGTATGATTTTTATTTGGGAAATTACTTTTGTCTACACAATATAACAATAGTTATTTCAGAAACGTATCTAACAGAATTCAAAAGGAGTTTTGTATTGATATTCAAGTTAATTGGTTATACTTTTTATTAATTGGGCAATGCTTTTCAATTCTCTTCAGGAGGTAATATTTTTCCAAGTACTTACATGTCTATTTTAAGATGTTTTTTTCTTAGATACATGTATGCCTCATTGTAAAATGTTATGCTTTATCCTCAGAGCTATTATCGATAGACAACTCTGGAATATTAAATTGATTTATTACCTTTCCTCATTTAAGTGGTGACTCTAACATATATTCAAATTTGTTTAAATATACATGAATAATAAATGTGTAAAGAAGAAGCTACACAAACAAAAAGCAACACAAGTGTACCATATATCACATGAGCTTTTTGAATTTGGAAATGAACTCGGAGTACCAGTTTCCTGTTCTAAAATATGCTGGAGGTTGATTGCTTTCCCAAGATCATAATTTGTGAATTTATCTATGCTTATCACCCAAGCTAATAGTACACTTAGCAGTGTAGTGGGCAGGGAAATGGAACCATCAACATCAACCACAACTAAACCCATGTTTGTGGATAAACAGCATATTGCAGGTGTAAAAGACAGGAAAATTTAAAACTTTTTTCATTTTGAATTGGACTAGTCCCATGATGGCGAACCTATGGCACGTGTGCCTGAAGTGGCACGCGGAGCCATTTCTGAGGGCACGCAAGGCATTGCCCTGTCATCTCCAGCATGCTTGTGCATGCTAGCCAGCTAATTTTTGGCCTTGATTTTCGGGCATTTTTTACCCTCCGGAGGCTTCAGGAGTTTACAGGGAAGCCTCCGGAGGGTGAAAAATGGCCCAACGAGCAAACCGGAAGTTCGGGAACGGACTTGCAGTTTGCCCATAGGGCCATTTTTCATCCTCTAGAGACTTCCCTGAAGCCTCCGGAGGGTTAAAAACGACCCAACAGGCAAACTGGAAGTGACTTCCGGTTTGCCCTTGGGGCTGTTTTTCGTCTTCAGGAAGGGAAGGCAGGGAAGTATATCGGGCTGCAGGGAAGGGAGCTAACAGCCTGCTGTAATGCTTCACGCTTCTTTGGCAGCAGCGTGGTCCTTCCAAAGAAGATGACTGGCTGGGAGTGAGGAT
>JANHFT010002185.1:196816-208647 GCA_032467955.1 Pseudoxenodon macrops | reverse complement strand
CCGGTTCGGGGGCGTGGCCAGCCAGCCAGCTTACCGGTACGGCGAACCAGGCCACATGTCCGGTAATGGTTCTACCGGACCGGACCGAACCGGGAGCATTTCACCCCTGCTCTAACCTTCTAATAACACTAGCATTAGCATGCATGGTTTTCTAGTCTGGTCTACTTTGAAGGGCTGACACTAGCGTCTCTGTGGGATCCAGCCCAAACTCTCTTAGTAGCTTGCTGAAGGTTGCATCCATTGAGGGAATGCAACACTCAGCAGAAAAAAAAGGGTGCTGATTCCTATTCTACGCATGCCATCTATATGCTTCTCTCTCTGTGTGTTTGTTTCTGAGTATCACCAGGTTTTGTGGGCCAAGTAATATAGAAATTTAATTAGACTTTGGGGACTCAGTAAAAGAAGACTTTGGGGACTCAGCATGCTGACAAGGTCTCCATTTGTTGCAAGGTGCAGTAAGGAGGGTATAAAGAGACAAGCTTCCTTTGCTGCAACTTCTGTACTGACAAATCCTGTAGTTGTTTTCTGGAATGTTGCATGATATGCCGTAAATAGCAATAGCAATACAACACCTAGACTTATATATACCACTTCACAGTACTTTCCCAATCCTCTCTAAGCGGTTTACAGAGTCAACCTATTGCCCCCAACAATCTGGGTCCTCATTTTACCTACCTCGGAAGGATGGAAGGCTGAGTCAATCTTGAGCCTGGTGAGATTTGAACTGAAGTAGCCTGCAGTACTGCATTCCAACCACTGTGCCACCTCGGCTCATAAACATAGAGGTAGAGTGAAAATGGTATTTTATTATGACATTTAAGACTTGGCATTAAAGTAGCTGTTGATTAGGCAGGAAATAGTGCATCAGTTACCCTTGGAAGAAGATCTTCATATTCACTGGTAACATTCAGAAAACGTATAAGATCTGTCTGTCTGTCCACCCACCCATCCACCCACCTATCCAATTTCTGTAGGCGCCCCTCTCAGTCAATGATTCTGGGCAGTTTACCATTAAACAAATATTGCAGATAAAATACTTAAAATATTTCAAAACAATAGAAAACAATGGAAGAATCCAAATTAAGTATACATAGCAGCCAAGATTCTTTGGCCATCCAATTTAAAAAGGATGAAGGAGTTGGAGGGAGAATGTATCTGGAATGTGTGGAGGCAACAGTTGTTATTGTTATGTTTTCCATTAATGCCAGACTGTACATTATATGGATATTTAATTTGGGTTGGCACGTTATTTTATATAGCTTTTGGAAGGTGGTCAGAATCTTTCTATTGAAGTGGCATAGGAGTACCTCTAAGGACCTCACCAACTGAAATATACCTCCTTTGTCCCAAAGGTGCTTTTCCAAAAGGCAACTGAACTTTCTTGTTTTTTTCCTTGAAAAAAAGTCAGCTGGCCAGCATGCCCATGTGCGCTGGAGATGACATAGGGCAATGCTTTGCATGCCCTCAGATATGGCTCCGTGTGCCATCTGTGGCACGCGTGCCATAGGTTCGCCATCACTGCCTTAGACTGTCTGCTGTTGACCTCCCCCCATTCCTAAGAGGTCTGTAAGGGGCCTGCATAAGCACACCAATGTGCCTACCATCCCTGTCCTAATGTTCCCATGTATTTGTAACCATCTCATATATTCATAACCATGTTTATACATTTGATGTATTTCTGTAATCTTATATATGCTTGACAAAATAAATAAATAAATAAACATAAATATCTCTTTTGTGTTTATCCTCCATATTTTGTCCCCTGATTCTTGGAATATATTGTTTCTTCTGAGTACTCTGGAATTTTGTAATTAATTGTTATATCTTCCAGTTCATGTAGGAGGATTTTTCTGTCAACATGCTGTGAATTGTTAGCTGTGGAAATGTTTTCTCTAAAAGAATAAAAAAATGAGGGGGAAATAGAATTTGTGTAACAATGGTCAGACCAGTGTGTTCAGTTAGTTTTCATCATAATATTTTGGTTCTCTCTCGTCGCATGAACAGATCAAAATGACTTTTGCCACACAGTAAGCCATTCCAGACCCAAAGTTTGACATTTGTTGTTAACATGGCCAAGGTATTTTTCTCTGCTTCTGTTCTTTCGTCTTCATGATCAAAAACGTTTTGACACTATGAGCGGTGTGTGTCCTGGGAAATCCCATCATATGTTGTACATGGAGAGCTAGAATGGAGGTGATGTTTTTACTATGGCACTTAACGTTTGGCACTAAGTAGGAGTTGATTAGCCAGGAAATAGACAATTAATTTGAGCAAATTACAATGGGATTAACAGTGGATGTAGTTAGTGTGATAAGTGGGACATGATACCGCTGCCTATTCAGGAAGAGAAGTGACACAGGCTGTTTCAGTGTTTTTATAAATGTTTTCTTATTCTCCCGAGAGCCCGAAAAAGTGAGCAAAACAGACCAATCTTTTAATAGAATAAATATTTTGTCACTTTAAATTTAACCTCCTATAGACGCTTGGAGAAAATTTATTGCGGAGAATAATCCTTACTGATTATCATGAAGGAAAATGTATTGATATGAAAAATGCTTAAAAAGGAATAACATTCAAAGATGAATTGCAAAAGATAAAGAAACCTCTAGAGTCTTTTCCCCTCCTAAAGTGCCAAAGATGGGGTAGGGATTTTGTTTAGTATTCTATTCATATGGTATGATTCTCATGTCGCGCCATTTTCATATCTGGCTTTTATTTTAGAACAAGTAATTTAATCTATCTGGATTCTGCTCCATTTTGATTTCAGATAAGGAAGCTTCTAAGAACAATGTTTCCCCCCTTAAAATACCGATGCATTTCTAGTTTAAATGTTCATTTGCCTGTCCGCATTCACTTTTCACGTTCATTGTTGAAATTCGGGCAAATGAGAATGCAATCGGTATCAAATGGATTTGAATTGTTTGAATTTCTGGAATAATTTCTAAAATAATTTTATGAGAGGTTCCTTGGTTCTTCTTTCTGTATGGCATCAGAGTGGTTTACAGGTAGTCCTCGACTTACAACCATTTGTTTAGTGACCGTTCGAAATTACAACGGCATTGATCCATTGCAGGATCCTCATTATACGTCATGTGATCAAAATTCAGATGTTTGGCAACATAAATATTTATGATGGTTGTAGTGTCCCGGGGGGTCATGTGATTATCTTTGCCAATCATCTGACAAGTAAAGCCAATGGGGAAGCCAGATTCACTTAACAACCATGTAACCAACTTAACAACTGGAGTGATTCACTTAACAACTGTGGCAAGAAATGTTGCAAAATGTGACACTGTCTCTCTTAGCGACCAAAATGTTGGGTTCAATTGTGGTTGTACAAGCCGAGGGTTACCTGTAAAGGGAGGGACAGGGGTCCAATATATGTATGTATATATCAGCAGGTTCTGACAGGTTCTGGAGAACCGGTAGCGGAAATTTTGAGTAGTTCTGAGAACAGGCAAATACCACCTCTGGCTGGCCCCAGAGTGGGGTGGGAATGGAGATTTTGCAATATCCTTCTCCCAGGAGTCGGGTGGGAATGAAGATTTTGCAGTATCCTTCCCCTGCCACGCCCACCAAGCCACGCCCACAGAACCAGTAGGGAAACATTTTGAATTTCACCCCGTGTGTGTGTATGTATGTGGGTGTGGGTGTGTGTATGTATGTATGTATGTTTAAGGCACTGAAAAAGCAAAAGTGAGGATATGTATGTACTTAGTAGTTAATAATGCTGTTTTGAAAACATTTTCACTGCTGAAAGAAAAAACATCCCAAAGTGCTACTGTTCTGTAATGCTCTTTATTCTTCTCTTTATTAAACTGGTTTCCTGGAAAGGTATTTGGAGTTTTTAAGATCCTTACCTTAACCCCATGGGAGAAAAATGTATAAGGATGCCTTTATTCTGTGCAAGACTTTGCTAAGATTATTCTTTAACAACACTTCAAAATAGGAGAAAATAGCCCAATTTTGAAGAGTCTGAAGAGTATTACAGAGGGGTAAAAGGCAAGGTTTAAGTAAGGCATCCATTTATTTTCTATCACTCATCCAACCTGCTTTTCAAATGTAGGAAAGGGTCACTATGTCTCGTCCCACTCACTAAAAATGTGCTTTGGGAACCAAATGTAGTCTGTGAGTCTTGGGTTCCCACCTTTGATATAGGGCAGGGCTGTCAAACTCTTTGTTCACGGGCCGGCTGAGTCATGCACTGGCCACGCCCACACCCAGTTTAGCTAAGGAAAAAAAAAAATCCCGATATGTCACGTGACACCGCCGTGATGACATGAGTTTGACACGCCTGATCTAGGGGATGTCCTACTTGGGAAACCTACAAGAGTGAAAGAACTGGACTCTCCTAATTCATCCCATCACTCCATTCCAGATTGATGAAGTCATATGTAGGATCCTAAAAGCACACAAAAAAGCACACCCTGATCTCTTCGCACTAAATCTTTATTGAATCCTAGTTATGAAGAAGCTGAGTGTTTTAAAAACTGTCCAGGAAGCAAGGATCCAATTTGGTCTAGTAAAAAGGGCACCACTAAGCTAGAAACTAGGAGACTAAATTCTAATTTCTCCATAATTTTGAAAGCTACAGTAGTTAGCTGATCTTGGGTTAGTCTCACACCCTCAGCCCAAGCCAACTCAAAGGGTGATTGTTATGGGGAAAATAGGAAGAGGAAGGAATGCTACATAGGTTCACCACCTTGAGTTATTTATAAAAATAATAAAGCTGGGAAATAAATAAGTAAATAAAGAAATAAATCAGGATCCGAAGCAACATTTTTGTTGTGGTGGCACCTCTGCTGATATAAATGTTCTCATAGCTTATATATGATGTTTCTCTTGCTAGGATAGGGCTTTGAACCTGTTTAAGAGGTGGAAGGAAATGGACAGTGGAAGAAAATGCAGAGGCTGAATTGCCCTGATAAAGATGATTAATGCTCCTTTGAGAATTCGACACTTTCTTCAATGGCAGAAAGCATACGGTTTTAAGTGTTTCTTTAGGGGGAAAATACACTATTTCCTGAAACTTGCACGTTTAAAATTTATTTATTGGCCTACATATTTATAGCACTGCCCAACCTAATTTCTGTGACTCTGGCAAAGTGTGGTTTAAACAGGGGTACGTGGTTCTTAAATTGCAAAATAGCCAGTGAACCATATCAGAACATGGGCCTCCCTTTGCTAGTTCATCTGGGCACAATTTCATTTTCCCTGAAAAATACTGAAATGTATCTGAGCTAAAGAGCTGGAATGCAGCTTGGGAAGAAGCTGTACTTATAGGGATAAATAGTTGTATTAACTTGAGGACTTCTTGGTACTGATATCATCAGATTGATACTCTATGCAGAGACAGGTACATAACCCCATTAACACCTCACAAGCAGAGTAGAAATCTTTTCTACCACTTTCTCCTTATATGCATGGTCCATTAAGAGACTTGGCTTAAATGATCCAAATTAAATTAAATCTATCTCCATGGGTTCATCTTTCTGTTTGTTAAGTGCTTCACGATTGTACATCTTCTGCCATCCTCACTCTCTTTCTCTTTCTCTCTCTCTCTCTCTCTCTTCCTCCTCTTTGTGGGTGTCAAGCTCCAAAAACCAAGAAGGACATGCAGTTATTTCTAAGCAGTTTCCTCTTGTTGTTCTTCGCCTAGAGACAGAAATCTTGCCAAATTAAAACAACTACTTGCTTTATACAGATAGTCTTCGAGTTGCAACAGTTCGTTTAGTGACCGTTCGAAGTTATAATGGCACTGAAAAAAACGACTTATGACCATTTTCCTCATTTACAACCGTTACAGCACTCTGATCAAAATTCCAGTACTTGGCAACTGACTCATATTTATGACTGTTGCAGTGTCCCAGGGTCATGTAATCACTGTTTGCAACCTTCTGACAAGCAAACTCAATGGGGAAGGAGAGATTCCAACCAAACTATCTAAATTTGCAGTAGAAGTGATTCTGTCGCCTAGTTTGGGTAATAAAAGGTCTGCAAGAAAACAACCAAACTCAGAAAGCAGGGCTCCTTATCTAAATTTCACTGCCTCTTGGTTTCTTGGGAATTCAAACTGCATTCCACCACATTGGGATTGTTGCAGGGGTGGGTTGTGGATTGTTTTGCTGCTGGTTCCCTCAGGATCGCGCAGAAGCAAAAAAAACCAACTTCTGCGCATACGCAGAAGCAAAATCCAAAATGGCGGCACCCACGGAGACACTGAAGGAATTGGCTTCATGACATCATCACCGAGTTACTAACGGTTCTAAAGAACCAGTTAGAACCAATAGGAACCCACCTCTGGGTTGTTGGTTATTCCTGAAAGTGTAAGTGTCAGGCCTGGAAGCCATCTTTTTCATTGGGCCTTCAGTCCTGCCACATTTACTACTGTGGGAAACTGGGAGGGGGGATTGTATGGAGCCAGGGTTATATATAATCATAATCACATTCCTTTCTCAAGGACATCTTGCCCTGCACCTGGACAGTTGGAGCTGGGAGGCATCTCCAGTTGGGACGGTGCTTTGATTGGACCTTGTGATGGACATGTGGGTGCTGGGGCAGGGAACTTGGTTTTTTCCTTTGGGTGGGGAAAACCTGGAAGCTTTCAGATTCGGGTTTTCCCAGATGCGCCAATATGACATCTCTAATAAAATGGAACTTTGAGGAAACTGAAGCCTCGGAGTTTTCTTTCGTTGGGGGTGTTTCTTGGAACCCAGACAGTAAGTTGGGTTGGTCCTGATTAGTACTTGTTTGAAAGATCTTCAGAAAAAATGCAAGGCTATGGCTAATACTGGGGGGGGGAGGGGATTCAGAAAGAAGGCAATAACAAGCCATATGTGGTAGTCACCAAGAGTTAAACTGATTTTTAAATAAAATTTACATTTCTTTAAAAAAAATAAACCAACCAACCAACACAGAAGAAAGAACAAGTTTTGATTTCCCCATCACCTTTTTTTTCTCCTTCCCCTGTGATAATTAACAGTTTTCTCCCACTGAACTGATGCTGGTTTTGATTTTTAAAATCTCTGTAATTCAGTTCAAACACGCATTTAACAACAGGGCTCCTTTCCCCATCTGGAACCTATACCTCCTCTGTTCTCCAAAGTGCCTATTAACATAGCCCCAAAAACTATAATTATTGCTTCAGTCCCAACTGCAGATACACAAATAGTCTAAGTCTAGTCTGTTGTATTGTCTGCAGTAATGGGGTGTTTTTGCAGTGGTTGATCTCTATTAAAAAAAAAAAATTCACACCCATTTGCATTTGTGACATTCCGTAACACATGAAGATTTTGTACACAACTTTCCTGGTGTACATAATATTTACATTTTACTACATTTCTGTTTTTAAGTGCGGATTTATCTTATTTTTTTTTTCAAATTACTTATGCCTTTTATTCTTTTTGTAACCTCCATATTTTATAATATTTTTAAGGTGCGACTCTTTGAAACACATCCCTTTCAACCAAATAAGAATTTTGCGGAGACTTTTGACCAGAGAAAGGTAGATAGTTGTTGAACCCCTATTGTTGCAGCTTTTATCTAATCTTTCATAAAGATGTGGCAGATGTCTTTTACAAGCAGATGTCGTTTCAAACAGCATCACTTTCAGGTCTTAAATTCCTCTCCACCCCTTTCTCTCAAAATCTGGGGACAGTCTAGAACCAGGAGAAACTCTGATGCTTTATACAGATTTCAACTGTACAGCTTTTTTTTTTTTTAAAGTAATATCACACATTCACTAAATGCTACCCTGGTAAAGCTGTCCAGTTGCCATGGTAACTTTGGCATTGTTTGTGGGCAAGGCAAAGAATTAAAGGTGTTGATCTTGCATTGCAAAGCCTCTGTTATTGTGCATCTGTTCAGTTATACACACACAAAAAGAAAGGGTTAGCCTCCAGTATGTGTATATATGTATATGCATGTAGATATATAGATAGTTGGTCTGTTCTTGTTTTAAACATGATTAGCAAAGAATGCTTTAGACCAGCAGCCCCCATCTTTTGGGCACCAGGGATTGGTTCCAGGAGAGAGATTTTTCCACAGACGGGGGGTGGGGGGCATGGTTTGGCATCTTGCCTGCAACCCATGGATGGGGCTTTTCTTGATTGCGCAGACCATGTTTTGGCATGCTACAGACCAGTGCCAGTCCGCAGATCAGGGTTTGGGCTCCTCTGATTTATACTTATTATGGGAGTGAGCTTGCACCTCTCTTGTAGTCATTAATCCTAGTCTAAAATATCCAGAATTTCAATCTGAGACGAGGGAAACGTTACAGCTGCATCTTAACTTTAATTTAACCAACTGCAATTCATTTCAGGCACATAAAAGATCTGGACTACTACTTCTGAATCATTGTCAAAGTGTGTATGGTCTACACATTGAGGTACACACGTATGGCATATATAGCAATAGCACTAGACTTATATACCATTTCATAATGTTTTACAGCCTTCTCTAAGCAGCTTACAGAGTCAGCATATTGTCGTCCCCAACAATCTGGGTCCACAGTTTACCGACCTTGGAAGGATTGAAGGCTGAGTCAATTTTGAGCCAATCTTGAGATTCGAACTTCCAAATTGCTGGCAGCCAGCAGTCAGCAGAAGTAGCCTGCAGTACTTCATTTTAATCACTGTGCCATCACGGCTCTTATAGACCTATAGGTCTATCTATATTAAAATAAAATAATTGATTTCGTTCAACTGTGGTGTAAATATGTTGAAGTTCAGTTTCAGAAAAAATAGAATTGTCTTTTGAGTTTAGCTGAATTCCTGGTGACCCCCCCCCCCCCATGGTTACAGCTATGGGATGCTATGAGGATTGAGGTTAATGGTTGTCAAGCTAGGGAGAAAGGTTGTGTAAATTTTCACAGCTGCCTCCCAAGACCATCAAGATAATAGCCAAGTATCTAGTAACTCAGAAGGTCAGGAAGAAAAGGCCTAGCCTTTAAACATTTCAGCTTAAATATTTGGCACATTTTTATGCTGATCTATCTCTAGACAGGACATTTTTCAACAGGAAACATAAAATAATGCAGTCATTAATACCAATGCGGGAATATTGATAAATATGTGTATATAAACATCCATTAAAAACTGAACAGTAATTTCCAAATGGATCAGACAGTGTTTATGGTCTTCTAAAGCTAGGAACAAGGGACGTGGTGGCTCAGTGGCTAAGACGCTGAGCTTGTCGATCAGAAAGGTTGGCAGTTCACTGGTTCAAATCCCTAGTGCCGTGTAATGGAGTGAGTGCCCGTTACTTGTCCCAGCTTCTGCCAACCTAGCAGTTCTAAAGCATGTAAAAACGCAAGTAGAAAAATAAGGACCAGTTCGGTGGGAAGGTAACAGCGTTCCGTGCGCCTTTGGCATTTAGTCATGTCAGCCACATGACCACGGAGATGTCTTCAGACAGCGCTGGCTCTTTGGCTTTGAAACGGAGTTGGGAGTTGCTAGTCAGGAATGACTAGCACATATGTGCGAGGGAAACCTTTACCTTTATCTTAAAGCTAGAAATGTTGGGCCAATCAAACTTTTGAGGGCTATGACATAAAACAGGTCTAATCTGACTACTGCTCCTGAAATCTCTCAGGGGATGGGGACTTGACGCATCCTCTCTGAAAAAGTGGAAGGAGAGGACCAGCCAAGAATGTTAAATCAGAAAGTTTGGAGGAGAAATCTTAGAATGTAAACTCTGGAGCATAAATATGTTAAAGACTCTGGAGATTTATTTTTATTTTTGATAGTTTTGCTCTACAGCGGGCGTTTAATTGTTACATTTAAGATTTCTTTCTTGTCTGGAGTAAAGGTTCTAATGTAGCCAAGTCATGTCTTTCAGTTTTTGAACAATTCCAGGCAAGTGCTGAACAAGAGGCTGGGCCTCTTGATTGAGTTATGATTTATTTCTAAACTGCTATAATCCAAACATTTTTCATCGCCACCTTCTGTCAATTTTCCCGCCTATCCAAAAACTAAACAGGGATGATGCGACATACATTTCTAAACAAACTAAGTTCTGTAACACATTAATATCTACCTCTATTCTCTCAGCCGAATCATAGATCTTCTGCATTGTAAAGCAATGGCTATTAGAATTAATTGTTACGTCCTGAACAAAACCACTTTCAAGTTATTAGCCATATGGTGACATGAATGTTTGCATCTCCTTGTCTACAGAACTTCTTAATCATGGCGAATTGAGATTAAATAGCAGTTTTCTGTTTAGGATAACGGGGAACTTTAAATGAAATAAACCTTAAACTGAAGGTAATGGTTAAAAGAGTAAAATGCGTGAGCATTTATTTATTTATTTATTTATTTATTTCACTCCACGACTAATATTTAAAAAAAGATCAGCAACGTATCTGGGATATACATGGATATACTGTCCACAGCCCCTATTTGAGGAAAAAATATGAAATACAAATAAATAAATAAATGTAAAAAAACGATAAAATAAAACTTATACAGCAAAACCTGAAGCAATTATTAATATAAGGGACGTGCCAGATTATTTCGGCAGGGCTTGGCTATTTATAAAAATGTAACAACCTTATTGGTAAGAGCTGAAATTTGATTACTGAGGAGAAAGATAATAACTCCCTGCTCTGAGGAGCAATTAAGATTTCTAACAATCAGTGTTATGAGTTCTGTCCTCCATTTATTGTCTGGAGGACACTCTAACCGTGTACGTGAAATAGATTCAACTGGAGACAAAAAATGCTTCCCGGATAATATTAAGATCTTTGTTCTAGAGTAATGAATGGTTATGGTAATAGGACGTTCACACTTCAAGGCCTCTGTACAGGCCCATCTGGATTAGGGAAAGAACAGCTGCACCATTGGCACAGAGTATAGGTGCAGCAAAGCTGGGGGACGGATAGTCCAAGCACAGGAAGGAAGGTGGATAGATGTACCTGAAAATAAAACCTCCCCAGATAATAAGCCCAATCAGGCTTTTGAGCGCATGTGCTAAAATAAGCTGTTCCCCGAAAATAAGCCCTCCCCAAAGCACAGCAGCAGTCATGAGGTGACCACACTCGCTGCCTCCTGCACCTCAAAAATAATAAGACCTCCCCGAAAATAAGGCCAAATGCTTATTTCAGGGGTCAAAAGAAAACAAGACCCTGTCTTATTTTCGGGAAAACACAGTAGAAATGAATATAAAGCTACTGTAGTTTACACAATGCATGCCAATCTATCTAAAATTGAAGATGTATAAAACAATGGTACACCCAGTAGCTTTATATGGTGGTGAGTGCTGGCCAACACCAAATACATAAAGTGCTCTTTACATGCCGTGGAGATGCACATGCTTCATTGGTTGTTAGGTGTTTTTCTTCTTGAGCATGTCAGTATGGCAACAAAAAGGCACTGCGCCAATACCTAAGAAAATGCAGAAGGAATGCCTACAGAGGTACAGCCATGTCCTACAAGCAGCACCCTGCACTGTTGCCTGCATCCCTTTCCACTTAAAGGGCCCACGAAGAAGGCCAAAGCAAAGATGGCAACACACAATAAATGCAGCCATGAAAATTGCCCGGTTGGATCCAGATGCTGCATTTGATCATGCAAGAGAATTGTGCAAGATGGCGGCCACAAAGGCGAAAAATGACCCTATGGGCAAACCGGAAGTTCGGGAACGGACTTCCGGTTTGCTTGTGGGGCCATTTTTTACCTGCCGGAGGCTTCAGGGAAGCGTCCCGAAGCCTCTGGAGGGTAAAAAACCACCCAACAGGCAAACCGGAAGTAACTTCGATTTGCCTGCTGGGCTGTTTTAAACCCTCCGGGGGTTTTAGGGAAGTGTCCTGAAGCCTCCAGAGGGTTTAAAAC
>JANHFT010002185.1:145218-157224 GCA_032467955.1 Pseudoxenodon macrops | reverse complement strand
CTGTGCACCGCCCTGAGTCTTTCGAGAGAAGGGCGGTATACAAATTTAATAAATAAATAAATAAAATAAATAAATTTGCTTGGCAATAATATGGAAGTCCCTCACTTTTCCATGTGATCTTAAAAATATCTCAAATATGGTCATGCAGGAGATGATCAGCTCTTCTGGCACTCAGCATTTGCAGTGCTTATAAAACCCTTGGGCCATTTGGGTTCTCTTTCCTGGTTTGGCTCATACAGAGGATCTTAACTTGGATCTCCAGAATGTCCACCCACAGCGACACTCAGTGGAATTTATGTATCAGATTTATATGGCTGCCCATTGATCCAGTGAAATTCAGGGTGGAACAACATCATTTCCCCATCTTGTCAGTATTATTAACAAGCTGGGAAGTCTTTGCAGTTTGAAAGAGGTTTTTTTTTAAAGGTAACAACTAGGTAGGGAGTGGGTATGTGGTAGGTTTGTAATTCCTAATTTGAGGTCTGTGTTAGTCAACCTTCACCATGGGATGGGATGTAATAGATTCCATCAATTAATCTTATGCATACCATATCTAGGCTGCAGAAATTGAGACAGTCATTAGCCCAAAGAGCCGGGTCATGGGGAAATCAGCAAAAAACAAAGGCTGGAGAGGAGAGAAAATTCAATATTTTTTTCTTCTATTAAACTGGTTTCTCTTCCCCCCTCCCACACACACACACACCCCAGCCACCAAATGTAGCTATCTATGAAGTCCTTGTTTTCATCCTGGGTTAACGCATGAAAAATGAATTTGAACATTAACAGAATCCATTTGCGGAATAGGGCTTTTATTGTAAATAAAATTATTCATTTGTTATGTCCTATTGTTTTCAGCAGACACACTATTGATCGCTGAGTTTCTGCTCAGGGATGCTGTAAGGAATGCTGGCATAAGAAGGGAACAGAACAACGTTTGTAAATTGATTGAATGTAAAAAACATAATGACAGAGACAAACATTATTTCTACAGCACGGTTATATTATACAAAGTATTTTTCAACAGCTTATTGAGCTGGTTATTGAAAAGAGCAGGAACAATGGGCAGGATGTTACTGGGACCAAATAGCTTTTTGGTCATTCATTGAGAGCATTGTGACCTTACAAAATATGCATTCAAAATGAAAATGGACCTTAAAAACAACAACACCTTTTCGGTCTACTTTTAATGCAGTGAAAACTTCGGTGCTAAGATAAACTTTGATAGCAGTAGGTGAATTGCTTCAGGAGAAAATTGAGTTTTATACATTGGGTTTCTAGAAGACAGGTAAAGAAGCTCATAAAACCTGTAGGCACAAATTGAGCAGAATCCAGAAATAGGTGGTCTAGTAGGATACTGTTTGGAAAAAAAAATGTTTATAGGAAACCCAGATTATTATCCTAGATGCTGAAGCCATTTGAACTCAATTATGTTCAATTAGAAGTTAAATTTCTAAGCTATGGCGGATATTTTATTTCATCTGTTCAGAGGAAAACAGTAAATCTTTTGAAGGGGATGTTCAATCTAGGAAGTGAGCAATAAATGGAGAACACACCTTTGACCTAAACTTCGTTTTCCTCCTGATTAGGTTACACTTCAGTTTTAGGCTTATTTATTTTTTTCTTCAAAGGTTTTAAAAGCTCCATCAAATGTTCTGCTAGTGAAACAGACAAGTTGTAATGTGCAAAGGAGATCACGTGTGCTGCAATGGATTTGTCAAAATTAATCTGCCATGGGAAGTGGAGTCTTAGCTGTTGAATATGGATCAGGACATATTTCAAAACCTGGACCACATTCCTCTGATGCAGATGAAGTCTGTATTGCTTGGAACTTGCATAAAGCTGTGATTAGTCATGCAGAGTATGGGGGACTATAGGAAGAGAAGAAGACAAAAAGTCTGCAAAAGTCGAAACACTCCTCCAGAAGTACTTAAGAGCAGTGTTTGTAGGGTCCTTGGTGCTCTCTGAGCTTAGTTGTTTTCTTGCAGACGTTTCATTACCTTACTAGGTGACATCATCAGTGCCTCTGAAAACAACCAAGCTCATAGAGCACCACAGTTCAACCTTGAGCTGCAAATATTGTCTTCTAGAGCAGTGTTTCTCAACATTGCCAACTTTAAGATGTCTGTATTTTAAGCACAGCTGGGGAATAACTCTAGATGTTTTTAAGGTCAAGAAACACTGCACTAAGGTACAGGATATGCAATTTCTGATTACTGTGGGAGAGGGATATTAAAATAATATATGGCAAGATTCTTCATGGTTGTTCGTTAGATCTCTCTCCAAGAGGAGGGATATGAAAAGAGTTACGGTAGGTGGCATTAGTAGATCCTGGGAAAATGTAGTATTGGAAAATGTTGGTGATATGTTGCCCCTGACATAGTTTGCTTCATGACTATCAGCCATTCATTGGTGCCAGTTAGAAAAACAGTATTCTGCTGTTTTTCATGCACATTAGCTTCCTAGCCTTTGTACAGCCTCTATAATTCTACAGGTTTTTAAAATAATATTTCTTACGTGCTATACTGTATGTTTCTTTTATTCTGCCTTTTCCCCTCCGCCAAAAATGTGAGTGTTAAGTATGATGGTTGACCATATTCTTTTTGAATAGTAAAGGAAGACTGCCCTTGCATTACATTCTGTTTATTTGATTGATTTAATGACTCTACTGCCTGGGCTGGTCAAAAATCGAATAGTATTCCAAGCAAGGAAATGCTGCTTTCATATTATTCAACTATAACATCATGGTGGTTTTTTTTTATTGCGACTGTAGCAGTTTTCATTATAGTAATGCAAAATAATAGGGTTGCTCTGTTCAGACACTTGCATCTGCATAGTTTGTTAAATAGGTGATGAAAGTATAAAAGGTTCCTTTTGGAAATGTGTAAAATATTAATACCATACTGATCCCTTAGGTCCACATAGTTTTATTTACAAATGAAGATATATTATTTCATTTTACTTAATTACTTAACTGAAGCACTGTGTAGAAGTTCTGTAATAGTCTACCTCACTTCCCCAAGGCCACTTGATTGGGTCATTTTGCCCCGAATTGAGGGCCTATTTATTTCTCTAAATCTATTTCTTATCTACCCAATGTCAATGCATAAAGTTAAACAAAGTAATAAATCAAAGAAACAAGCACACAGAAAAGTCCAAGTAGTCTTAGGAGGCAGTCTTAAGAAATGATAGCACCTAGCAGACTTGTTTGGGTTTGGAAGCTAAGCAGAACTGGGTTTGATTAGTATCTGTGTCAGAAGAATAATTTAGGTTTCCAACTCAATATTTTTAATACAGTTATACACATTTATAAATCCTTCCCACACCTGGATGGGATTACTCCAGAGACTGTCAGGACACCTGGCTAGGTTAAATAGTTCAAACAATATCCCAAAACAAGGTAATAGCAAATAACTGCATGTGTGGATGTACTCTGTGGTGGGATTCAGCCAGTTTGCACCTATTCGGGAGAACCGGTTGTTAAGTTTCTAAGCAGTATGGAGAATCGGTTGTTGGAAGAAATCTTATTTTGTTTCCCCCCCACTTTACAGGGCTCATCCTGTAAGGAAAGCAGGAAGGAAACATTCTGGTGTTGTTTCTAGCCAAACCTTTATTGCCCTGCTTACAGAAACTGCCTGTCTGCTTAACCCTTATTACATTGTAATAGCTAAGGCGGAGCGCCCATCGATGTGAGTGATTTTGAGTTGGTTACGCCCACACGGTCACATGACCACCGAGCCATGCCTACCCAGCTGGTCTTTAGGGTTGTTAAATTATTTGAATCCCACCACTGGATGTACTCCCCGCTTCCTCCAACAATTGAACTAAAGGAGAGCCTATGAGCAGGCGGTTTGAACCCTGATGTTTAAATAGCTCCATTCAACCCTGTGTTTTGATGAGATCTTCTCAACTTGCAAAGTTGAGAGAACTCCCAACAGTTTATCATGATGTCAGTTCCTCTGAATTGGCTGTTCTAAAAATGGTTACGACTTTGTAAGAACAGCTGGGCATTTCTTATCCTAAAATTATTTTCCCCCATGACAAATAACTGCCCTTCATAGCCCTTTTCCTTTGAAGGAAAAATTACAACATTAAAGAGCATAAATGTAGAATAGTTTGAGGCTCACAGTTCTTTAAAAGCCCAACTTAATGATGGATGCGGTATCTTTTAAAAAATGATTTCCCCCCCCTTTTTATTCTTAACCTCATGGAGAAGAACTTAGTAGCTGTGAATACTATGAACAAGAACAAAAAGAAAATTGGCAAACGTGGCTTTGTAGTAAAAGACTGCTTAAATAAATCAGTGAGCTCTACGCTATTCTCGAATATTGCCCGTAGCCTGGGATGTTTTATTTCCTCATCCATGCGTTAATGTTTTTACTACTGGATGGAGGAGCTCTCTTCCTTCCCAATTTTAGTATCTTGGAGTTAAAACGATAGTTGAATGTTTTGTATGTGTCATACACATGTGATGATTTTCCCACTCCTCATGGTAACACCTTTATCATCACTTTTTCCCTTACTTGCAGTATCCTTAAAAAAATTGGAAGACGAGATGGCAAGGCCTGAAATTATTATTGGTGATTGATTGATTGATAATTGATTGATTGACTGATTATGTGCCGTCAAATAGGTTTTTTGTACAACACCTAAGAAACCATTTAGATATTCTCCATGACAACCTATTTGTAACCTGTTCTTTCAAGTCTCCCAGCAGCGTATTCAATCATCACTGTATCTCAGTTCATCCATCTTGAGGCTGGTTGCCCTCTTCTTCTCTTTCCTTCCATCTTTCCCAGCATTAGAACCTTTTCCAGAGAAATGGGTTTTTCCCATAATGTGTCCGAATTAAGATAGTTTGAGCCTCATCATTTATGTCTCAAGTAAGATCTCTGGATTGATTAGTTTGATGAGTCATTGGTTTGTTTTCTTGGTTGTCCATGCTATCCTCTATCATCCTCTACAGCACCAAAGTTAAAGACGTCAATAGCAGAGGTGGGTTCTGAATCTTCTTACTGCCAATTTGCTCAGGGTTGGCCTCGAGCATGCGAACAACTAGCTTCTGCGCATGCGCAGAAGCAAAATTCAAGATGGCGGCACCCACGGAGACACCGACAGATCCGGTTCCGTGACATCATCGCGAAGTTACTACCGGTTCTATAGAACCGGATAGAACTGGTAAGAACCCACCTCTGGTCAATAGATGAATTTTCCATGTATATTGTATGCTTAAAATAAGTCATTATACCTGCTGCAACTGCCAAAGACAGCCTTCCCATACTGGACAGCCTTTATCAAACCAAGATTTTAACTCATATTATTTGTCTCCAGAAATGGCTTTATTCTTCTCTTCTCTGACTTGAAGCATATCTGTGATAATGGGGGACTTGGAAAAAAATATTTTGCATTATTCTTGTTACTACCAATTGACTGCTAATCCCAGAAGAGACTTACTAAGCCTTAGAATGTCTGTATGAACATTTATTTTATTTAGCATATGGCAAAAAATGTTGTTTTTAAAAAAAAAGCACCTTACATTCTCAGTGAACAAATCTGCAGCTATTTACTCTGTTTACAAATTCAAAGGTAGACTATTTATATAGTCCAATGCATGATGAAGTTGCATACAGAAAATCTCTGGGATTTCCCTGTTGTGCGCTCCGAGGGTGCTCTTCCACAATATGTCTCACTGTCTGCTTTGAAGCAACACAGCTGCAAAGCTCTCCAAAGAGGAGAGCGTTCTCCATTTATGGAGGATACTAGCGCATGCTAGTCATGTTGAGTCCTAATCCTATTAAGGTCTTACAGGTAGATTGAATCCTTTGGGTTCAGTTGTAAAGCAGGGAATGTTGTGACACTCTGGAGGAGCAACAAAGGATAATTTTTGCAATCAGGTCTGAAGCAGGTTGAAGTTGTTATCCAGCAAGTTTCTGGCTGTTGTAATAGATGGGATGTCTGGAGCATCCGTATATCTGTATGGACAATACAATCGTGAGGCCACTGCTAGTGGATGAGAATTCTTGGTTATCTTGCATTGTTTCTAATAGCAGCCGGGTGGTAGCACAGACTCTTCTTCTCTGGAATTTTAATTGATTGTAAAGAAAGGGGGGGAAAAAAAGATGAGCCTATGCAATTTAATTTTGGAATAAATTAGTGAAGATGTTTTATATTTGCAATGCTTTTTTTTAAACATCCCATATACTTTTTTTTTTGTTATTTGTTTATTACATATTCATTTATTTAGGCCAATGAAGTACATTTCAAGCAGGAGCTCAAGGGTGACAAACTGGATTTCTTCCAACAGGCCGGCGGGGACAGGACAGGATTGATGGCTCCTGCAGCACCCTGCCGGCCAAAATGGGATGCAGGGGGGCATGTGTGCTCCCCCATGCACAATTTTGGCTGCCAGAGGCATCGCGGGTCGGTTCCTATTTCCAGGCCGGCCCTGCAGGCCAGATTTAAGCACCCCTGCAGTAGCTAATAGTCACATTATTAACACTGAAGGGTCTAGCTGAAGAAATGTGCGCTCTGAAGGCGAAGGGGTCAAATGCAGTAGTCCTGGAAGGATGTAGGTGAAGGTCCTTTCCCTCCTGACCCCTCTAAAAGCAGAGTCACCTTTGGGAAAGTCTCCTAGGGACCTTACTGTTCAGACAAGCCAGTCAGAGTCTAAGCTCTTTAAACCCATAAAGGTTAATACCAGCATCCAAAATGTGTTTGGAAAGCAAATGCAACTAGTAGAACATTTTCAATGTAGGGACATGATGCTGAGATCTCAGCATTATAGACTGCTTACCAGCAAATTTACAGAGAATAAGATTTAATTTCATATTCTTGCTAATGCACTGTGATTATTTGGAGGAGTCTCTGTACTTGGAGACACATTTACAAGGGCCATTTATCTATCTTAGAGAGCCTTTATTACCACGAGACAGTTGTTTGTGAAAAATTCTTCCATCTGAGTCTGATTTAAATAGAACCCTATTGAAAAAAGAAACCAGAGGCTTGCTTGCAGTCTTTCCTACTGGGGCCAAATGCATCATCTTTCTATTGAAAGTATGATCATTATTTCTAAATCGTCATTTATATTTAGAAATCAGCACGCTATTCAGAAGCATTCTGTCTTTTGTCCTCTCCTTTTGGGTGATACATTTCTTCTTTCTTACTGATGCGTAAATGGCCATCTTACATGTGTTGTTTCCTTCCCTTCCCAAAGAGCGTTTTGAGAACGATCTGAATTTTCTTCCTTTGGCTTCTAAGTAAGGAAATAATGATGCGGCATTTTCTCAACTCCGCTTTGCTTTCCGTTCAGTTGAGCTCCACACAGACTGTATCCGTCTGTCATCAAGAGAGGCACAAACAAGAGATGGAACTTGATTTGCTGTAATTGTTTCTAAAGAGGCCGCTGATGACTCCCCAAACAAAAACTTATAAACAAGCTTCTCTGTTTTGGAACAGCAAACATCGAGATACATGCTGTGAAGAGAACTGAGAAGAAGATTGCTCGGTTTATGGTGAGGAGAGATCACCGTATTGCCTTAGGAAGGAATAACTGGAAAAGTGCTTCTAATTAATTCTAAGCATGTTTGGTTCGACATTCTTAAATGTTTGTATACAGCATGAGTCGCCATTTTTGTAACATAACAAAGAAAGTACGCCAATATGCCAACAACTAGTGAAATATAATACTATTCAAGATTGTTTCGCCATATCCATCACCATTGTTGGGGCCTGTCGGCCGCTGGCCCCTCCAGCAGCTGAATCAGAGGATGGGAGTCTGGGTCAGCATCAAGGCAACCTGAGAGCTCCGAAAGAGAAGAGGAAATGTAGCTGGCAGAGAGAGAGAGACAGAGGCTATCCAGCAGCCCTCAGATGTAGAGTCAACAGCCCCTAGATCTGGAGGCGGTTGATGAAGAAGAGGAGGAAAATCTGGGTCCAGTGCCTGACGCGTAGCTGCGCAGAAGGCAGAGAAGAGCAGTGGAAATCAGTGGGCTGATCCTTGGGAAGGAAGAGCCACCGCTTCTAGCGAAGCCCCATCCTAGCTCTGGGGATAAAAGGCAGGGGACAGAGATGAATAAATGTGGCAGACAACTATTCATCTTCTGGCCAGATGGATTTGTTAGCCTGTATTGAGAGAGAAACTTTTTGCGGGGCTGCTGACGCTCCTAATAAAGGAATCTTTGAGTTAATTTTAGAGGGTTTGTTGTGTTTGGGGAGCTGGATCAGCTTACTAATATTTTTCTTTCTTTCTACCTGCTTCTGGCCTTCAGAGGTCTCCTTTTCTATTCAGTACTTATCAAGCTGGAAGGGGTATATAATAGATGGGAGGAGAAGGAAAATTTCAAGAAAAGTCAGGCTAATAGAGTAAAAACAAGGTAAAGGAGTCGCTGTGGATTTTACTCTGCTAGTTGTTGCTGACTCTAGGAGGCAGTGCTCATCTCCATTTCAAGGCCTTTGAGCCAACGCTGTCTGAAGACATTTCCATGGTCATGTGGCCAGCATGACATCATGGACCATTGCTACCTTCCCACTGAAGTTGTACCTATTTTTCTATTCGCATTTGCATGCTTTTGAACTGTTAGCTTGGCAGTATTACTGCATGATGTAGTTGCTTCCCCTTCACTGGAGATTTTCAAACAGAAAATGGATAACTTATTTACCCAGGTTGGGGTATCCTGTAGTGTTCAGGGATTTCAACTTGTTTTCTTCTTAGATTCTTTCCAACTCTGTGATTGTTTGTAAATAAATAAGCAGCACTCAATAGGACATTAGGTTTGAGAATCTGGCTTTGGTTTAATTCCCGTTTCTTAGCTTTTCCTGCAAGTTCAGGATCTGCTTTTTTCAGATCAACCAAATGTTGATCCATTGGATGTGACAGGAATTGACTGGCCTGTTGTACAAGCCTAATGTTGTGGGCTTAGAGAAAATTAGTGGCCTAGAATCACCCAGCTGTGTTTCATTTCTAAAGTGGGACGACTAGTACTAGCAGTTTTCTGGTTTGTAACCTGATGCCTTAACCACTAGAGAAAACTGTCTTTCATAAACCAAATGGGATAAAATGGGTAACTGAGCAATTTTAGAAGATGCCATTTTGAGGAAAGTAGATGCAATGGTTTTCATAGACTGGAACAATTGAGTCAAGATAGCTCATATTAATAATGAATCATTGTTCCTGGCCTGTAAATTTCCAAACTCATTGGTCATGAGTTCATAATGTATTAGATGGGCATCTTTAATATTTTCCGTAGGATGTCACCTATTATGTAGGATTAAGCACTACAAATCTCATTAATGAGGTTCTAAATTCTATGGAGCAACATCTAGGGACATTTTTAGTCACCCAGGCAGAGGTGGGTTCCTACTGGTTTGGACTGGTTCTACTAGGCTGCTGGTGACATCATGGAGCCAGTTCTGCTCCGCGGAGGGATCCCTTTTTTGGGGAGGGATTTCTTTATTATTATTTTTCTGCTGCGCATGCGCAGAAGCCGCATTTCCGGCACTGCACATGCATCGCCATCTTGTTTTCGGCCTTTTTTTGGAATTTTCCGGGCCTTTTTTCTACTGCGCATGCATGCACGTATGAGGCACATGCACACGTGGGAGGTGCATACAGAAGGCGCGGGCACGTGCAGGAGGCACACACACATGTGGGAGGTGCGCACACACGTGCGAGAGGCACGCACACGTGCGGGAGGCGCACATACACGGCACAGGAGGCAGCAAACCAGCGGCGAGGTAAATTAGAACCCACCCCTGTATCCAGGTCATGGTTGTCTCAAAGACATTTTTATATGGCTAAATGGAAGGTGAACCTGGGTGGTTCCAGTCTAAGTAAGCCAAAAGAAACTGGCTGAAACTGGCATTAGGCTGTCTTAATCTAAACACTTTCCCTCATTCACTTCTAAAAAATGTATATATGGTTTTCTAAAGCTCTCACTCAATCCAGCAAGTTGAATTTTGCTGGCAAACTAATCTCCAGCCTGACCTACCTTTATGCTGGCATTGTAGACATCTGTTCAGTACAGTTACATCTGCCCACTCTCCCTGGTTTTGGGTCCTTCTGCTGGCAGATTTGTCTGAGGTATTGCTAGACCTGGGAGATAACTGCCCAAAAATGGTTTTCCTCATTAAATATTATTTGTGCTTCAGCCTCCTCACCTTATTCCCATCCAACATACTATATTTAGGATGGCTCCCCTTGGAATCTTCAGGCCTTGACACAGCACCCTGATTTTTATGGTGGTAAGCAATTTATGAGCAACTGAGATGACTCTACCTGGGTATGGATAATTTCCCCTTGATGTCTCATTTTCTCTTCTCCTAGTGCAACTGGAGATGGTTATAGTTATCAAGAGAACTTTTCATCTTACAAATTTATTTCTAGCAGGGGGAATCTTTTCAGAATGGGAATAATTTCTCCATCTGCTAATAATTCTGTGGCAGATCACAGTAACCTCTGGATTTTGATTTAAAATGGCAATTTGGGTGTAATGAGTTATTTCCAGATCAAATAAAGCAGAAAATATTACACTACATTGTTACCACTTTTAAAAGGAGGTAATAAAGGGGAGCGTGGTTTTAATATAAAATCGTTTTTATACTGATCTTTCCTTGCGCGATTCTTTTTATTCTTGTTTTAAGTAATAAGTGAAGCTGTATTCTGTGTTTTGTTCAAATATTTTTTTAAAATAAGTGCCTTCAGGTTTAATTTGATCATTCAGTAATATTGCCGTGAACCTGAATTTAATTCCGAAATTGGAACTTAAACCCTTGACCTCAGAGCTTTTATTTGGCAGAAAAATACTTTTTCCCCCCACAAAAAAATAAAGATGCATATATGGATTTAAGCCTGTCATACTTTGATTAAATCAAACTATAAATTAGATATGGAATACAATGGAAGCTGTAGAGCAAGGGTGTCAAACTCGCATTGCGTCGTCAGGTGATGTATCACAACTTTTTTCCTCTTTGCTAAACCAGGCATGGGCGTGGCTAGCACGTGACACATCCAGCCCGCGGGCCGTGAGTTTGACATGCTGCTGTAGAACTATTCTGTTGGTGAGTGGAACATAACAGGCAAGATCCTGAGCAATAAAGTTAACAATAAACCAATTGATAAAGTTGTATTCGTACCTTTGCGACTTAGTATTTTTATTCTGTCTATCCTCAAGATTTAATTTTATTTTAAAACAAAGATTGGTTTCCCAGTATTAATAATAGCATGTCTATGACATTCTTAGCCCATCTTTCCTCCAAGAGCTCTGCATGTTTTGAAGCTTTCAGCATTCGGTTTTAATGTTTTAGAACATGGGTCCCCGGCAGGGGTGGGTTCTAACTTACCTCGCTGCCAATTTGCTGCCTCTCACGCTGCGCGTGCGTGCTGCATGGGTGCGTGCATGCGCAGTAGAAACACCCCCAGAAAACCCCCCTCCCAAAAAAAAGGCTGAAAACAAGATGGCGACGCATGCGCAGTGCCAGAAACTGCGTATGCGCAGAAGAAAAGAATCCAAAAAAAATTCAAAATGAAATATTTTCCTAAAAGAAAAAATTCAAAAAAAAATGGCAGTACCCACGGAGCACAAACAGCTCTGTGACGTCACCAGTGGCCTACTACCTACTCGGTAGAACCGGTCCGAACCGTTAGGAACCTACCTCTGAGCTGCATATGGTGAGTGTGTGTGCCTGCTACTCACACAGAACCATCCCCTTTCCTTTCCCTCCACCCTGGGGTCATCAAGCCGGAAAGGTTGGATACCCTGTTTTAGAATATTATTTTTATATACATTTCCTTGTAATCTACACAGAATGGATAATGTCTCTTTTTCTGTCTCTCAAATGTTTCTGCATATGTGCATACGTATCCACACTTAATCAAATAGAATAGAATAACAAGAGTTGGAAGGGACCTTGGAGGTCTTCTAGTCCAACCCCCTGCTTAGATAAAAAATCCTACTTCAGATAAATGGTTATCTAACATCTTCTTAAAAGCTTGCAGTGTTGGAGTGTTCACAA
>JANHFT010002185.1:76078-91670 GCA_032467955.1 Pseudoxenodon macrops | reverse complement strand
GAAAGAAGAGGAGAAGAAAGTTAAAAAGGCAGAGGAAAAAGCATGTAGAGCAGATGAAGTAAGCAAAGACCATGGATGTAGTGCACAGATGAGAAAGGTAAAACCACTCACTCCTGTGTTTAAAAAGAGAATTGATAAAAGTAAAACTGAAAATGGAAATGCTTCTAAAATCTCAGATACAAGAGTTGTATTTAGTGATGTTAGGAATGTTAGATCAGAGGCAAAAGAAATTGATAAATCAATTGAAGAAAACAGAGGAAATGTTGGTCTAAATCAAAGACAGGATAATGCGAGAAAGATTATTAAAAAGGCTATCGGTCTTCCTCCAATGAAATCAAATGTTTCCAGACGCTCAGACAGTGAAAATTCTAAACCAATCAACAGCATTAATTCTACTCAAGCCAATGCTGAAAACCATAAGAATAAGGATTCTGATAAACTGAAAAAGGCAGCAGGCAGGAATGCCCCTGCTTCAAAAACACCATTATCTTTTAAAAGAAGGAACCAAGGGCGCTCTGAGCCAAATTTGAGATCTGTTGGCCTGGCTGTCAATGAAGGGACAAACATTCCAGATTCTTCTACAAAGAATATTCCACCAAATGAATCCCTTCACACTAGAGCAACTAGGATCCTGGGCATAGACGTAGCTGTGGAATCTCTAACTGCTGATAACAAAACTCTTCCTGATGAAGACTCTGACTCTGATAACATGGCACAGAACAGTGACTTGTCAAAGAAAAAGATACTGAGGGCTGAAATGAAAACAGATATGGCTTCTTCCAAAGGAAAGCCAAAAAGTGGCTGGTCAAAAAGAAATTTCATTGGAGAAAACCTTTCGGGATCAGCAAAAGACCAAAGGAGTGGAGAAGAAAAGTTGACACGTGAACAGTGTTTTCAGAAGCGTCCTGTTCTTAACAAGCAGCAAGAAGACCATGCTCACTCTCTTGGTTCTGCTGTGCTTCCTCTTGTTGAAAGAAAATCTCTTCCCTTGAGTGTAGAAAAGAAAACTAGAAGTACTACAAAGGTAACTCTGACCAGGCAAGGCAAAGTGGCCTCTGCTGTAAGCCGAGCGGCCATGGATCGCGTTGCGCGGATGAAAGAAGTCGATTCAGTTTCTCGTATGAGACGTCTCAGTATAAAGAATGCCGGATCTGGTGAGGATAGAGAAGACGATAAGGAACCAGAAGGGAAAGGAAACGATTCCACCATTGGCCAAACTGAATCCCCCCGCAAACTGTCCCAAGGCAGTTGCGTTTCCAAGCGTATAATCTCACTGAATGAAAATGAACGCTTAGGCAATAGGAATACAAAGAAAAATGGAAAAGATTTACCTAGCTCAGGTAAGATACAAGTTTCTCCAGGATTTGTATGGTGAGCATAAGTTATTGGGAGATGCATACATATTTTCCCAGAAGGGTCTTAAAAAGAAAATGTAATTTGCTGTTTGAGTCTTGGGTCTGAATTCTGCAATTGCAATTTCATTTTTGGCAAGCAAACAGGAGATAGTCAATAGTTACACAGGTACCCTACCAGATAAACCAGATGTTTTGGGTTTGGGCTTTTTTTTTTTTACAGGTATATACCATTATAAATAGTGGAAGATGCTGTAATCCTGAAGGAATTTGCTATCTTCCTTTCCACATGCTCAGTCTTACATTTTAAAACTCAAATAACTTCTAGTTTTGCCTGCAATGTTCACTCATCATGCTTTCCAGAAATGAATGGAGAGAAGGAACTGTTTGGATCATCTGGGGCTTCATTTAAAGTAAAAACAGTTGCCCCACATGCTGAATGTGAGATATCATAAAAACCAGCTTCTCCATTTTCATATTTTTATAGAGCTGTTAGTTGCCTTCAGATTCTTTGTGTAAATGTCTAAAAGCTGAAGGTTCTTTCAGAACCATTCTTCCAAATGGTTCCATATAGTTTTGATTCTTTTTATTATTGCTTATTTCATATTGTTTATTCCAACAGTGGTTTCATATTACTTTTGAGCAGGGGAATCAGTTAATTTAGCTTAGTTCTTTATTTAGTCTATGAGAATTGCTTTAATCTGATCTTCCATCATTCCTAGCAAGATGACTAAACATCACAGAGAAGATGGGAGGTGGAATCTTAGCATTCCTGGCAGACAACAAATTGGGGAGGATGCCTTAGAAACTTTGTTGTGTATTAGCCAGATATTCCATTTGGGGTTTGAACAAAGGTGAGGGATTCCAGTTACATGAGGGAGGCGAGATTGAGAGCAAGATTCAAAGGTGTGCTCCAAACAGAATGTTTTAATGACATGTGCTTTAATTCATTTTCTTACGTCTTTACAGTCTTGTTAGGTAAAGAATAATCATATGTGATCTAAAATATGGGATTAATTTTTCTCTCTCCCAAAATGATGATCCTGTTACAAAGACATTTATATTTTTAAGGAATGACTTCTAAGGTAACTATAAAAAGTAGCTATAATTTTAGAATGAGACAGTTGGCTTCCAGAAAAGCCACAATGGAGATAGTGTCTATTTACACACTGTGTTGTGTTTTAAGAACTCTCTGGATCCTTTAAGTGCTTTTCCATTATGCTATCCTTATCAGCAGCCAAACTTTAATATTTCTTTGTTGACATTCCTTAATGGTAAAATGAAAGCATATATTTAGTTTGTCAACAAAATGCTTTTGCATAATTTTTTTTGAGATTTAAATTTTTTATTCATGCTCACAAGGGCTCTCTAATACAAATAGAATATAGAAGCATAAGAAATAATAAAAAATCCTATATAGATATAATTGTTATGAATTGTTAGTACTAATAATCATGCTCGCTTCCTATTTTACAGAGGTCTATGATCCGAGCCGGGTTGAAAGGGTGTGATACAAAAAGAGCTGGATTTCAAGAGATTTCAAATCTTTGTGAGGCATTTTGCTAAGTGGCACCATGTGGAAATATCCTTAAGCCTCAATGTTTAGAGTGTGTTGATAAAACATCTTACCTGCTAGAGGAGAAAAACAAGTCTTTATAGAGAATGTATGCTTTCTGGAACTTGCATGGAAGAGTGTCTGTGTGTATGCAAGCACGCAAAGATCTCTTAATCTGGAACCATCTGTTTTTCAAAGCATTAAGATTTAATGCCTCTACTTGGCATGGGTTGGCCATTTTTAAACTGAATTGAATAGTGTTCAGTCAGAATGGTAAACAGAATTTGGGAGTGGCTCAGGGAAAGGGTTGCTTATTTCTCTGTAAAAAATGTAAACAGGGGAGATTAAGAAAATTATTTTTGAAGAAAGAATGTGAATTTCTAAGTTAAATATCCAAACTTCTGAACTCTCAGCCTTGTTGAACATTGACCATAAAACGGGTTGCAAGAGAACCACTGTTGCCTTTTCAGTTCAAGGGGGAAGCCTGACAACAGGATTGAATGCCGACTGACCAACTGTGAAATCAATTGGGACTTGGTCTGAAATGGCTTTGAGTGGAATTTCTTCCTTCTTGCATGTCAAGACAATGCAGACAAATGCACCCTTGGAAGAGGTGAACCCAAAATATGGCAGATCGTTTTGCCCCCTCTGATCGAGTCAAACCAGGATCAACTCCACTTTGACTGCTGCTCTGCCCTTACTGTTGCGTAGTTCATTCTGTTTCCTTTTTCTCTTTGTAGTTTGGGCTCAACATTCTATGCATCACCAACTTGCTTGTTTATCACAGCACACATCCTTTTCTAATCCAAGTAACCATTTTGCAAAATGTGATGTAATTTTCTATTATAGTAGGCAGTTTACCAGTTCTTTCCCATGAGGTTGTAGTAACATTAATTAATAATCTCATCATCACCTAATTTGTCCACAGCAATGGATTCTGTGTTGGAGAATTTCTGGAGGCAAGTTGTTCCACTGGTTAATTGTTCTAACATTCAGGAAATGTCTCCTTAAGTTTGCTTTCTTGCTTTTATTTTTCTTGAGGAATTTTCTCTTTTTTAAAAAAAATTGAGAGTTGAAAGCATGATGTAGGATGATCGAAAAACTGGAGAAAAGGTTTGTTTAAAAAATAGCAACCGCTAGTTCAATTTCACTATTATTTTGTATTATTTACAAAATCTAGGGGTTAATCAGATACCTCAATATGCTAATAATAAATAAAAGCCCCTAGGCAATTAGGTCTCCTTGATGTATGTGAGGATGACTTGGAAATACTCTTTACAGAATGCAGAGGCCAAATTGCTGATGGTCACTTCTTATTTTTACACCTGTTCCTTGGTTGCTACACAAGCTATCTATAAGTTTGCAACCACTATTTAAAGTGCTGGTTGTGACCAGTGTGGCATGGAACTGGGTTATTTTTGGGGGGATCTTCTTCAAAATAATTCTTCTCATCCTATGACAACTAGAGTGAAGTGGGAAGGGGGAGAAACTATATTGCAGAGCTAATCATTTGCCATGATTATCTTTTTCAGTGCTTTGCTTTGCTTTTGAAAAGGAACCATCAGCCAGTAAAATATTCCTCCTCTCTATTCTAAACCTAAAACTGACGCCAAAAAAGGTGTCTATGAAAAACTTCAATTATCCAGGTCATGGTTGTTCTAAAGATGCTCTTCTATAAGGCAACTGGATTTTCTTGGGTTTTTTTCCCCCCTTGAAAATGTTTCTAACAAATGAAGAAGCTTCTTAGATGCGAAGCAAAAATTTTTCAGGGAAAAAAATCAAGGAAGTCCAGTTGTCTTATGGAAAAGCACCTATGGGCCAAATGAGGTGAGCATCTGTATCTTGTATAGAAGAATAAGTGGTGGTGCAGTGGTTAAAAAGCAGTATCGATTCTCACCGGCTCAAGGTTGACTCATCTTTCTATACCTTCAGTAAAATGAGGACCCAGATTGTTGGGGGCAATATGCTGACTCTATAAACTGTTTAGATAGGGCTGTAAAGCACTATGAAGTACTATATAAGACAGGCCTCAATATCATATTATGCCATGCCATGCCACATTTGTTGATCCTACAGGTTTCAAAATAGAATAGAATTAGAATTGAATAGAATTATTTATTTATTGGCCAAGTGTGATTGGACAGACAAGGAATTTGTCTTTGGTCCACGGCCCTCTTTTTGACTCGTGCAGTGTACAGGTCTTCAATGGAAGGAACATAACTAATCTCTTTCTCTTATCTTTTCGGCCAGGATACAACACATTACAACAATTGTAACTCACAAAAAAACAGAAGGGGAGAGGGCAAGAGTTGGGAACAAACCATTCCTCATATTTGCCCTCAGTTAATCCAGAAACATTCAGAAACAATGATTGTTCACTTCCAGGCCAAAGGTCAGATTGACCATTATGGAATGTTTTAATTGGAAAAGATTTGAAAATAATTTAACTCCTCATGTTGGGATTCTTTTAAAATAATTAATCAAAAATCTTGATATGTAATTATAATTATGCTTTAAAATTTGATGTTTCGACTTGTCAGTTCTTTGGAACATGGGCTTTTCATTATTACTATTAATGACTATTGATTTATATAAGAGACTGCCTCTTTTCCTTTTCCTTTCTTCACTTTTAAACCCACCAAAGCAGTAGAGCCAAATTAAAAAGAAATGAACACTAGATATTTTCTTTTTTTTTATGGAAGTGAATAATGTGTGTTCAAAGGCTCTATTTTCTTGTTGTTTCTAAAGATGTTAATTGTGCTATTTAGGATTAAAACACCATTGCTGTTCACTTTAACGCCTTTAAGTGTTTTTATTGTGATTTTAGACATGACAATCCATTAATCTCATGCATTTAAGGAACTCCTTTCCTCTTTTAAATAAGTATATGCAATTTTGTGATTCCTGTTGTATGTATAGATGAAGCAATAATGGCTGTTGTAAATAATTAATCCTGGAAGGGAATTTGTTTTGATAGATCAAATAAATGGTTAAAGTTAAATAACTCAATTGGAATTAAAGAGTTCAAAGAATAGGAATGCTTTTTACATAGCATGAGTTCAGATAAATAAAGTCTCCCCACACACTAGAAGTAAAATATGATTTATATTAGCTTAAGTCAGTGGAATATATTTAGTGAAACACAGCCCACCCTTGTGTGAAAAGTTGAGTTTTTGCATATTTTATTCAGTGGATGGTAAATTGTTAGATTTTTTGGGGGGGATTGGTCCTGCCTATATCTTTACTATGGATCCACTGTTTATATATTTCTTTACCAAATTTTATATCACCCCAGTAAAACAATTCTGGGAGGTATACATTAGACCTTCTGGATGAGTATTCTCCCCATTATATAAAAATAACAATAATAAATGACAATACAATAAAAAAAAACATATGGCATCCTGCATCTTCAAAAAGCATGACCATTGACAAAGAATAAAGACAAAAAATGGGAAATTGCCTAAAAGTTTAGAGTGAGGAAGATTTGTATATTTCTACGGGGAGTTAGTTTCAACATAAGTTGTTTCAACTCCTACCCTCAAAACGATGCTATAGAGGATTGCACACCAGAACAACTAGACACAAGGACAGTTTTTTTCCCTCAACACTGTCAAACTATTTATTAAGTCTGCATTACTATTACTATTAATCTTCTCATCATTCCTATCACCTATCTTCTCCCACTTATGACTGTATGACTAACTTTTTGCTTGTATCCTTAGGATTTATATTGATTGTTTCCTAGTATGATTTTATTGTTTATTTGTACCCTATGACTATCATTATGTGTTGTACTTTATGATTCTTGACAAATGTATCTTGTCTATTATGTACACTGAGAGCACATGCACCAAAAACAAATTCCCTGTGTGTCCAAATCACACTTGGGCAATAAAGCTGCCTGCCTGCCTACCTACCTACCTACCTATAGAAAATCCCTCCCTCACATGCCGTACAAAACTCAAATCCAGCTCTTGGCCCTCAGAACTCCACATTCATGTGCTACAATCGAAGTAAACCTTCTCTGGAGGTAGATCAATCAATCTCTCAGAGCCATGCTTTAGCCACAAGGAGTCCAAAATTGTAATCAAAGGGAGTAAATTGTAAGGTCAAGTAGTGTAGATGAGGCTTCAGTGGGTGAGACCACTGGACAAGCAGAACTGCCTAGTTTATCCTCTTTACAATCAACTTCAGTAGGTTATTTTATTCTTCATTTTCTCCAATAAAGCAGCCAGTGGTTAATGACATCTATTTGTCTGTCACAGCTTTTTGAGCTCATATGAATTGATCTCATAGAGATAACTATGGGGAGGAGAGCTATTTTTAAGATTATGATATGTATCCAAAAATGGTGACGTTTCTTAAATTTGTGGTAAAGAATTGTTCTCTCCCACCCCACACCCAAACAAATCTGCTGGAAAGCCAATATATTATTGCTTGTTATTACCTTTTAGAAAGGTCATACATGTTGCTTCTTTTGATTCTTTAATATAAAGGGACATAGCTGACTTATTTTTCCTCTTTTCAGTTTTATATAAATTACAAAATAAGTTTCAATGGTCTAATTACTGTGGCTGTGACCCATCCAACTACCATCCTCATGATCTAAGAAAATCCACAAAATGTCTAGATCAATGGCATGAAATCATGGTGTTGAAATGATCAAGGTACTTAATCATTTCAACAAGCTTTAGCAAGGTGGTGCTTTTTGTTTGGAAAAGTGCCTCAATGCTGATTAAAAAAAAAAAAATTTAACTATAGGTTTTCCCATTTCCTTATTGGTTGCAATGTGTTCCCGGAGAGAGAAATTGAAAAATACCAACTAGCACAATTCCTAATTACTCATTCAATATTTATTTTTCTTTCTTGCAAGGGCTGGGGTAAGGACAGGCAGCTTATATAACCTTTCTTCTCCCCATTATTGCTGTAACCTATGGGTGAAGTTGAAGCATAGGAAGTGGTCTGAAATGATCGGGTGAGCTTTCATTTGAATCTGGGTTATCCTGATCCTAGAGAGGTGATGACGAACCTATGACATAATGTGACATGGCAAACCTATGCACTCTGGAAGTTGCATGACAAGACCTTGCTCTTGTGCAGCCTCTGAGACCTCCCAAAATTATTCTTGCATGATTTTCATAGGTTCCAGGGTCTCCGTGAGAGCAGACCACTCTCACATCTGGAGGGAAGGAAAGTAGAGGAGATCCAAGAAGCTTCTTTTGTCCATGTATGTGTTTGTGTGTACGCCTGTGTGTGTATGCCTGTGTGTGTGAGAGAGAGACATGCCAGCAGAATCTAGGTAGGCATTTTCTGAAGTCTTGACATGCCAAGCCCAAAAGGTTTACCACCACTGTCCTAGACCCACACAATATTGTCAATGACAACCAGGTTGAGAAGTCTTAGTGACAGCTTTCCAAACATACCAGATACAAGAGCTGCATCATGAATGGAAATTTAAAGGTACTTTTTTTTGTACTGTGGCTGCTGTTTAAAATTAAATAAGAAAATGAGTACAAGGGCAAAATAAATCCTGAATAAAGCATGGGAAGGATTACCCATTTCTGTGTCATGGGAGAATCTTTCTTTGATCAAATTTGAATCAACTGGCAGGCTTTGCCTACATAAATGCAAGAACGGAAAATTCATTTTTTAAAGAAAAAAATTATTAATATATTCGTCTTTTTTCTTACATTCATTTTCTCACTGAATATTCAAGTAGTCTCACAACAACTATAATGAAATACAGAAAAAAATGTAAAAAGAAAGATAAGTATCTGTCTTAAAAGTATTTCAGTCAAATGCCTGGTGGAAGAAGATTTAATTGGGGTTTACAAAGTTGGTTTCTTTCTTAAATGGCCAGCTTCTTTTTCTTCCCCACTTAGAGAAACAAAGAATTGAGTTGTAACAGATTAAACCAGTACAAGTTTTGATGCAACAGAGATATAGATATGGTCCAATTAATTAAAATTAAATCCTGGCAATGAAGGTATGGTTAACAGGGACATCCCTGGTCCATGATAGTAGGAAATAGTCTGGGGGAAAAAAGCTTTCTCTCTGAAGGAGCGGATATGTAACTTTGGAGAGGTGTTATTTTATCATTAGAAGTCCAAGGAGCTAAAATAGGTAGTAGTAATTCAGTAGCTGTAATATTTACTAGACTGGGATAGACTGACCAGTGAACCAAGCTTTAATCACCTGACATATTGATTGCAAAACTTGCATTGAAGTATGATTCAAATTTCAGCTGGCGCATAATGTTGCATCTCAGTTACTGAGCAATGTGCAAGGTTGCAATCATATTGCACCTTTTTTATGTGATTTGTATTGTCAATCTGCCTGCTGAGCCTTCTTCAGGAGTGTCACTCTTGAATTATAAGACTGAATGCAACCTGGAGCATAAATATTTGCTGCTTCTATTACCTCACTGGAGGTTTTCAAGAAAGGACTGAACAGTTTTTTGTTTTTTTTTAGAATCGTATGAGGATTGGACTATAGATAACCTCCAAGATACTTATGATTCAATGATTTGATGAAATAATAAAATAAGTGAATTAGAGTGTACTATCAGTGTCATTACAACATGAGAAGAGTTTGGATCCACTGTGCGTCCAAGTGTTAATGTATTATTGATGTGGGCCTGCATTATGAAGTGATATGCAGTAGTTGAAGAGAGGAGCAACTAATATAGTCCCTACCAATCATGATTAACAGAATAAAATGTACTAAAAGGGAAAAGGAGGCAGATAACAAATAAAGCTTTTATGACTTGAGCTTGAACCTCAAAGGCTGCATAGCAAACACTCATTTCTCTTGCCATTTATTCAGTCTGATCTTAAATATGTTTCTTTAGAAGTAAATCCTTATTTCTGATTCCAAATTGCAGGCTTTCTATGAAAAGAAAGCATGGTCTTGTAAGCTTTTGAAAGGTTTTTTTTTAAAAAGAAGCAAACTTTTATCTATTTATTTATCAGGTCTGCATCCCACCTTTGGTAAAGAGGTTTGAGACGCCATACATAGTGTTATTTCCTCGTATTTTTCCTCATAACTCTGTGTAGTAAATTGGGAGTGACTGGTCAACAGTCATCAGGAAGCCCATGTCAAGTTCGAAGCACACTTATTCTGTTGCAACCATTATCACTTCTCAGCTTGCCAAAGAACCAAGGTGGGAGGGGAGGGTGAGATGGCTCCAGACTTCAAGAAGGTGAGCAGTGAGAGCCAAGGACACTTCAATATGTGTTTGTCAAGACCAGAGACTTTTTCTCATAACAAAATAATGACACTTCATTGGACAATGTGACCTGCACCAATTGGGGGGGGGGAGAAATATATACTGTCATTATGTGGGTTCTCACAGGAATTAGGTAGAGCTGGTTTTGCATTCAGCAGTGCCAAAATGATGTACTCAATACAGTTTTGCACTCTGAGATTGGAAAGTCTCAAGCGTGCTTGCTTTGCGTTCATCAGTCAGAATGTTGACATTGCACTTAAAACCTAGCAGTCCCTGATCCTAGTCCAGTAGCTTAATCACCACACCATAACGGCTTCCCTCAATTTATGATTGCATGCCTGCTGGAAGTGATGGGAATTGTGGTCTAGCACATCTGGAGGATACCACATTAGCCAAGGGTGACTTAAAGAAGTCTTTCACTGATGTTGTAGAATTTAGACTAGTTTTAGAATCCCTCTTTCTCTCTTTCTATGCTTAATAAGATACCCTGGGACTCCATTTAGCTGCTGTTGGGGTTTTTCATTTTCTCTGCAGTCCATATAATTGCTTCAGATTTTTTAAAATTTTTATAGATAGGTGCTTCGCAAAGAATAACATTTTAAAGGAAACTTTCACAGAGGGTCTTTGGATTGACGTCAACAAATTTGATATTACAAGATGGCAACGAATACCTGTCCTGTCTAATCTGACTGAAGAAAAATGTCCATCCATTCCTTCTCCTAATCAACAAACAGAGTTTACATGCTGGCAGAACATGATGAAGTCAGCTATATCTGGATAATTTGTTAGTCCTTCCACTCACCACAAAAGCCGGTTTGAGATGAATACTTTTGTATCTATTTCTGGATTACTAAATGCTTTTTATCTTTGTTGGAGGAAGGAAAGGAAGTCTATAACGCTATGATCAATATTAGCCTACCGTTGACAGCCTTAGAGACTCTTACCCACTTCAGTCTTTATTGTTTCTAAGTTACTACGGGAGGGACAATAGGGAGACAGACATGGAGGATGCACTGATGTGGGAATACACTGAGGTGCAATTACTCCATCATCTCTCTAGAGTTTCATCTCTTTCTTGGAAGTCAGGAGGGTTAATTAATTGGCAGCATTTTAATAATACAGGGGGAGTTAAATTAACCCTTCACCCCGTACCTGATTCTATTTGGGCATAAATGTTTGCCCTAACCCTTTTTAAAGAAAGTTTATACAATAGGTGCACCCTTATTCTTTCTCCAATTAACATATTGAGGAAACAGGACTTACTGTGAATCTGATCTATATTTGCTTTAGCTTAAAGCTTTTGATGCAATGAAATCAGCACCTTGGACAGTACCAGTGTAGCTGTGACTAAGCTTCCATTAAGAGCTACAGTACTTCCTTTGGTTTTTTTTAAAATATATTTTTATCCTGCCTTTATTTCATTTAAATAACTCAAGGCAGAAGACATATATCTAATAATCTTTCCACCTCCTATTTTCCCCAGAACAACAACTATCTAGAGTAGTCCCAAGGCAAGATGGGCAGCAAATAAATTTAATAAATAAGGAGCAGCAAAAGTGACAGTGCTGAGCATTGGTGCACACCAACTTCCTTAGGAAAACTGTTGTAAAGGTCAGTGGTGCATAATATTCAGTTGCTGGTATTAAGATAAAATATCTGGACCCATATGAATTGCTCGTGCACAGCATGGTATTGTAGCACCATATCAGTTGATGTGAAATACAGTTGAAGGCTTTATCCATGTACTACTAGCCTTGTATAAGGCTGTATTACTATTATCCTTCTCATCTTTTCTATTGCCTACTCCTATTGGTATCTTATGACTATCACTTTGTTGGTTGTAGCTTAAGATTTATGATGATATCTTATGATTTATTACTTTGTTGTATATATACTGAGAGCTTATGTACCAGAGACAAAGTCCTTGTGTGTCCAATCACTTTTGGCCAATAAAGAATGTTGTAGTCTATCTTGGTTGAGGAAAGCCAGGTCTTCTTTTCCCTATGCTTCTCCATGAGCATGAAAGCCATAAAAATACCATATTTTTCTGAGTATAAGACACACCTGAGTATAAGACGCACCTTAGTTTTTGGAGAGGAAAATAGGGGAAAAAATCTGCCTACCAAATATTCATCTGGCTAGCATCCTTAGTCTGGTCAGTTTCAGCACATTATTTTATCTCCTGATTAGGACTGAAAAAAACTTCCAAAGCACAGTTTTAGAGAGAAGCAATGAAAAAAGCCTGCAAAGACTTAGGGTTGAAAAAAAAGCTTCCTCGGAGGGAGTAGTCATGAAAAAAGCCTGCAAAAATCGCTTCACTCTTCACTCACCTTGTTACATCTGAGAAAAAGCTTCAAAAAAGCTACATTCGGAGTATAAGACACACACAAATTATCAGCCTCTTTTGGGGGGGGGAGAATGTGTCTTATACTCCAAAAAATAGAGAAGTTCCAGCGGTACTCAAGCCTTTGATATGAATTTTAGCAATGTCACAGAGGTGCTGGTAGAAAATCTGCTCAATTTTTTTTGTGTGTGTGCAAAGGAGGCACAGGATTGGTTGATAGTTGGAACAATCTGCTGGGTCACCTTTGTTCTCAAAGAAGAGAACTGTGATACTCATTGCACAGTCTGGAAGCACATGGCCAGAGTCCAAATGGCATTGAAGAAGTTTGTCACCCAGTCAGCTGCTGTGCTGCTAAGTTCTAAATTTCCAGATGTCTGCTGGTAAATTATCTGAGCCAGGTGTTTTTGAGTTCTTCATGCCTCTAATAGCTTTGAAAACCTTTTTAGGATGAATGTACAGAACTGCATCAGCACTAGCTGACCTATCAGGAATTGCACCTATGGAAATTTGACATTAGAGATTTTGTAAAGTGTTTGT
The DNA here is from genome assembly GCA_032467955.1 of Pseudoxenodon macrops. Taxonomy (NCBI): domain Eukaryota; kingdom Metazoa; phylum Chordata; class Lepidosauria; order Squamata; family Pseudoxenodontidae; genus Pseudoxenodon; species Pseudoxenodon macrops. The sequence goes on along the minus strand of JANHFT010002185.1, from coordinate 78,651 downwards.
CAGGCCTCCAAACTAAGAAAGACACATGGTGATAAAGATAAAGATAACTTTATTGTTGCATTCTGTAGACAGAATCTTGCTAGAGTAAAGCACTCTATTATCTACTTTAAGCTTACCCTTTGGGAACTATTAAGGAGGGGCTGTCTTCACCATCTTTTTCTCACACAAAATATCTGAACTGAATTGCCTCCTATTCTTCTGGAATGCACCTTCCCTCCTGAGGATCCATCTCTTCACTACCTTCTGCCATGGTGATGCTGTCAGTTCTTCAGAATTTTGAATTTATCCTGCAGTTGTTGTCCATTTTTGTTCTTAATGCACATATCTTGTCTTTTGCCTCCTTGATGTGCATTTTCGCTTGTTGATAGATGTTTTCCCTCACCTTCCTCTGTGTCCATTTGTTCATGTAAATCCTGGTAGTGATTAACGCAGAGGTAATTAACCTCTGCAACAGCTTTGCTGATCTTCCTTCAATGATGTACTTTTGATAGTTTTCGTTGGTCTTCTGCATGCATCAGTTCTTAGGAGCCACTTTCAACACTTTCTACTTTCTGCAGCACTTGTTCCATCCAGAGCCATACATTGGTCTGCATCATACAATCTGTCTCATATTCAACACACATCATTTGGATTCTCAGCTAAGAACACAGCATAATCTGCATACAAAAGATACAAATGTTTGTTTGTCTGAGTGTCTGTATGTGTTGTGGTTCACTGGCAGCCTGCAGAGCTGGCAGATGAGTCGGACAACGGAGAGGACTATGGGTCAGCTCTGGAGTCTAGGGAAGGCTCGGATAGGGTCTCTGCATCAGAGGCAGAGATGGGGCCAGGGCCATCTGGGAGTTGTGTGCAGGAGCTTGTGGGGTCTGATAGTAGCAATGCAGAGGGCCAAGGGGTGCCAGTCCCTAATGCACAGATGTACAGAGCTGCTAGAAGACTAGAGCAGTTGCAAAGGAAAAGGGCTACTCAGGAGTAAGGCTGGGAGGGGTTGGACCCCCCCAGAAGACTTAAAAGAAGATCTACCGGATGTATGAGTTGCAAGAAACAACTCATTCGGAACTCGTTTGCAATCATCTCACAGCTCCACATGTGACTTCTGGTTTGGTTTTGAATTTTCTTGCTTAGTTTTGAACTTTGTTTAACATTGCTCCACAGACTTATCTTGAAGGACTTACCTTGAAAGACTTTGGCAGAGTTCCATAGGACTAATTGAGATAACTCTGCCCAGGCTGGAAATAAATCCGCCGTAAATTAAAAAAAGAGGTTTTTACAACACCGTTTGTTTGCCTTGGTGTAATCAAGAAGCCTAGGTCAGAACAGTATTGTGGGCAGCAGTATCTGAAGATCATGTGTGACAGCGAGCCGTAGACTCTCTGCTTCAGTAAATTTGGGAAGCTTCCTTAAATAGCTTTATCCCCACCCCCTTTCCCCTTGAACAAGTTCCCAGCAGAACTGGAACAAAAAACAAGCAAATAAACAAACAAACAAAAAATATGGCAGAATAACATCAGATTTAAAAAGAATCCCCCTAAGGCACCCTCAATAATATTAAGGCTATCCATCATGCTTGTGATAATACATAATTTGGTATCTGGCAGCAGTAAAGTGACAGTACTGTTTCTCCCATGGTGACTTTTTACAGACTGACAAACAAGGGACTCATAAACGGGTGATTTTAATGAGGTCAGAAGTATTCTGTGTGTTTTCATACATTCTTATAAATGTGTTAATGCTTGGGGTGTGTGTGTTGTGTTTTTAAAAAAAAATAAAAGTAAAATCCACAATGTAGAAAACTTCCAGAGTTTAGAAACACGTAGGGACACTCTCGTTAAATAGGATGCATCGTTTATGAGGCTATCACTTCTGTGTTTTCAGCTTACGTTTTGTGTACGAAATCCACGCCAGACGTTTGCCAGTACCTCATTTCCAATAATTCCCGTAATTTGTTGTGAACAGTCATTGACCACACACTGGCAGTAATTGCCATAGATGGCTGCTCCCAAATAGGCATAATCATTTTTTTTTTTGGGAAGAAGATAGAATTGGCTGAGGAAGAAGCAGGGGGAATATTAGGTGTTAAGACTTAATTTATCCACTCTGCTCTTCTATGCTGTGTTGCCATGAAGGTTTTTCCCTCTGGCTCTATCACTGCAAGGGATCGAAAAATCTCCTCTTCTTTAAAAATAAAAATGAAATTGGCTCTCCTTTGCAATGCAGCCTTCCTATTGCCATTTCTCTTACTTCCATCCACTGCTTTTCCTAATCATTTTTTTCCCCTATGGACTTTGTCTCCAAACCTCCTCTTTTTTTTCATTTTACTACAAACTATGTTTAAAAATGAAAGAGGCTTTGACAGTAGTTTGTGATTTGCCATGAAGCAGAGGTGGGTTCCTACCGGTTCTGTCTGGTTCTATCCAGTTCTATCGAGTAGGTAGTAACTCTGTGGTGACGTCACGGAGCCGGTTCTGTCGGTGGTTCTGTGGGCACCGCCATCTAGGATTTTGCTTCTGTGCATGCGCAGAAGCTAATTTTTGCTTCTGCGCATGCACAGAAGCTAGTTTTTGTCTGCCAGA
>JANHFT010002185.1:65331-75978 GCA_032467955.1 Pseudoxenodon macrops | reverse complement strand
GACCCTGAGCGAACAGGCAGTAAGAAGATTCAGCACCCACCTCTGCCTCGAAAATAGATAAACTTAGGCATGCTTAAAACAGTAATGGACTATATTTTTTATTTTATTTATCGTATGAAGTATACTATTGGAAGAAAAAAAGAGAACCAAGATCCTGAAATGTGTTGCCTTTCTTTTCAAGGTTATTAATTTTGCCTGCTCATTTTCAGAGCCATTAAAATTTGCCTTTTGTAAGCGTGTATTTCTCAGGTCTGAGCAGTAAACAGTTTCTAGAATTGGAGTCAAAAGTACGGTAATAAATAATTTTTTAAAAAGGCACAACACGCATACGTTTTAAAAATTCTAGGCTAAACTTGTAAACTATTGTTTATATTTGATCTTTGACTTATGACCACAGCAGAGCCCAAAATTTTTGTGGCTGAGGAAGACAGTTGCTAAGTGAGTTTTACCCCATTTTACAAAATTCTTTTTTTTATACCACAGGTGTTAAGTGGATCACTGTAGTTGTTAAGTTACTAACACTGTTGTTAAGTGACTCTGGCTTCCCCACATTGACTTTGCTTGTCAGAAGGTCACAAAAGGTGATCACATGACATTGGGACATTTCAGCCATCATGAATACATGCCAGTTGCCAAGTGTCTGAATTTTGAGCATGCAACCCTGGGGATTCTTACAGTCATAAGTGAAAAATGATCATAAGTTTCTTTTTTTCAGTACCATTTTAACTTTGAACCATCACCAAACGAATGGTTATAAATCAAGGACTTATACTTACTTACAATCTGCTGATAGTTGCCTTTTTTGTAGACAGTGTAATGTTTGGTTTTATCTGCAGCTTCAAGAAAATTATTTTGTGGAGATTTTTATTTGTGTCTCTTCCCTCTTTTGGCCAGCAGTAAGGTATCAAATTCTTTGTCAGGCACAAAATTGCTTTACCGGGGACACCTACAGCAATGGCACAAGAAAGTTGTGAAAATGTTTGCTTTTTCAGCTCTGGTTTTAGTATGTTTGTTAGCAGACATGCGTGTCCCTTTTTCTGCAGACTGTTCTACCTTGACAAAACAAGTTGGGAACTCCATATGCACCGAGATGGAAAAGTTAAAAAAAAAATCCAGCCAAGAGTTCTAAAAGAATTCTGCCTAAAAACTAGCTTATTCAGGCATGTAGTAATTAAACTGTTCATGACAGCATGTAATTACATCATTATGTACACAGTCATCTTTCTGTAATTTGGATCACTAGAGGGCAAAGTGTCAAAAGTCTCTATAATGATATTTAATTCCATTTTAACACATCCTAAAGGGATTTGTGTGAGTTTCTTTTCAAACTGGGGAACTTTTGAAGGGGTGTGTTCTCTTCCAAGTTCTTTAAGAGCTGTGCCTCTCCAGGTAAATGAGACTGAAACAACAAAGCCTCATTTTTACACTTCATCCAATCCGGAGGTGGCTTTCTACCAGTTCTATCCGATTCTATAGAACCGTTAGTAACTCGGCGATGACGTCATGGAGCCGGTTCCTTTGGTGTCTCTGTGGGCACTACCATTTTGAATTTTTGCTGCTGCGCATGCACAGAAGCTATTTTTTGACTGCTGTGTGAGCGCACGCACTTTGTGCACGTGCGCAAGGGGTGACCCTGAGCGAACTGGCAGCAAAACAATTTACAACCCACCTCTGATCCAACCCATTATGGAGCTAGGTCTGGTGGGAGAACGTTACTGAGGGGTATCCTTCAACATCAGGTCCCAAGGCAGGACTGGAAGTGTTAAGACCCACCCAAAGCATGATATTTATAAATTTCTGCACTCAAGAAAGAGCCTAAACTGAGATCATTTAGTTATCTATTCATTTATGGTAATTTATGAGTTCATGTGTTCGTTTAGTTATACATTTATTTACGAGGACATTTATGAAGTTAATTAGTCATTTACCAATAAGGAGAGTCCATCCATTCAGTGTAGAAATATTGCTCTGGGTGGTTGCGAATGTCTTTGAAAAAATGCAAGTCGAATAAAATAGAAAACGGTGCAAACACGTGGAGGAACATAGAGAAAGAGATGGAAAATTAAAGCCTCTTCAGTTACATGGGGTCAAACCATTGAACCTTTTGTTGGAGACAGATTTAATAGCATTCTGTGGATGCACTGAGAAAATATTTGCCAGAATAAACTTGGCTTTAGTGAGGTTACTCTACACCCGTGATGGCGAATCTATGACACCTGTGCCCAAAGTGGCATGTGAAGCCATGTCACCTGATATGCGTGGCCTTGCCTGTTTGTCTTCTGGGTTTCTACCATGCATGTGCAGGCAACAATCAGCTGTCCATCATGTGCATGGCAAAACCAGTGTGCGCATGTGTGCTGGTCAGCTGATCGCTGGGCGCACATGCACAGTCCAACCTGGAAGTCTGGAGCACAGCCCCGATGAATGCTGGTTCACCATTACTGTTCTACACCAACCCAGTTTTGACCAACTACACATTTTTGGGTCATCCTTCACATATTTACCTTTATTATATTTACCTCTGCCACAGGGCCAAAAAGAAGGCAAAACCATGGCCATTATACCATTTGCCATGTAGACTCTTAAGATACCACTAATCTTTGTCTTTCTTTTTTTTCCCTTGGGACAAGCAGGCGTATTTCCAAATAAATAAGAAATGTCGTTGGGCTCGAGAAAGACATTGAGCTCGATGTTGCTTGCCTCTGCCATACTACCATGTGTCAAATTAAAATGTGTGCTCCAGGGAATTTGGGATTAAGTCCTGTTGAATTAATTCACATTCCCTTTCACATTCATTGAACAACAGGCATGGAATTGTGGAACATGAGTATTTTCTCCTACAAGTTTAAAGGGCAGTGAGCTCTGCTAAACATGTATACTAATCACATAGTGAGCAATCATTTTCTCCTCTCTTGAAAATGACTGGCTTTCACTGCTTCAAGAGGATAGGACCTATCTCTTAAATAAGCATTGAAGTTCTGTGCCCATAGAATGCATAACATTGTATGGCAGCCATAATCTTTACCATTGCTCATAACTGGCCTTAGTTGTGTTTATGTTCTCCACCCAGTTTATTGTAGGGAGCAGAAGAGGAATGCTCCAGGCGTGTTATATTTGTTCTTTTATGATTGGTAGTCTATCAATTGTCAATGTAGTTTATTTCCTAATTGTCCGATAGCAAGAGTTCTGTATGATATATATCTCTCTGCAGTCCCTAATGTTCATTTGGCTAATTTGTGCTCTCCAGATGTTTGAGATTACCCTCTCCCAGAATTTCCAGCCAACATCTGATGAGCAAATTATGGTAAGCGTTGTTGATTGGAACAGTACAGACCTGGAATAGCTCAGAGTCTCTTTCATTACTTTATTTTATTTTATTTATTTATTTTGTCAAGTACATATTAGATAATGTATATGTATAAACATGATTTGAATACATGAAATGAATATGAATAAAAGGGAACATTAGGACAGGGATGGAAGGCACGCTGGTACACTTATGCACGCCCCTTACAGACTTCTTAGGAATGGGGTGAGGTCCACAGTAGACAGTCTAAGGTTAAATTTTTGGGGATTTAGGGATGAAACCACAGGTCTCTTATTCTCCTCTTCCTTCTGTTATTCTCTCCTTGTTATTGTCTCCAAAGCAACTGTACAGTTCTTCATTTCCATTAGAATATGGAAACTCTTGAGTAAGCAGAGAGAGAATGAAGGATTAGATGAATATTTAGGAATATGAAAACTCTTTTAATGCAATTAATGCAATTCTTGTAAGCTAAGAATGAAACCCACAGATTTAAACCAGCGATGGCAAACTTAGGTTGTCTAGAACATGGTGCACAATATTTTGTTGTGGGACAAGGGCTGTATTAGTCAGGAGCTCCCTCAATAGATATATATCCAGTAAGAAAACCTACTGAGACCAGGCATTTGATTTAAATATCAAGACTAAATAGGCTTCAAGCAAGGGTGAAATCCAGCAGGTTCTGACAGGTTCTGGAGAACCGGTAGCGGAAAGTTTGAATAGTTCGGAGAACCAGCAAATACCACCTCTGGTTGGCCCCGGAGTGGGGTGAGAATGGAAATTTTGCAATATCCTTCCCCCAGGAGTGGGGAGGGAATGGAGATTTTGTAGTCTCCTTCCCCTGCCACGTCCACCAAGCCATGCCCACCAAGCCACGCCCACAGAATCGGTATTTAAAAAAAATGGATTTCACCACTGGCTTCAAGGTTCTTTTGTATAAAATTATTCTCCTGGTTATTCCAATGCAAGTTTCTTCATGTCAGAAATATAACTCAGAACAAAGGGAAAGAGCCATGTCTTAGCTGCTATTAAATACTTGCAAATCAGGAATTTTTGATGATCTTCTACAAATCACCTGGAGATGTAATAGAACTTCTATATTTATCCTCTGCTCAGCCATAAACTAAAAGATTCTATATTGTTGAGGAAAGCTACATTCATAATGTAGCCTAACCGACTCCAAATCACCTGAGGGCAGGACAAGAAGTAAGGCTGGACATTCATTAAAGAGAAAGTCAACCTAGAACTAAGGATAAATTTTCTAAGGGTGAGAACAATTAATCAATGGAATGGCTTACCTTTGGAAGTTGTGGGTGCTCCATCACTGGAGGTTATCAAGAAGAAACCGGACAGCCTGTCAGCGTTCCAAATATCATCCCTGATCAAATCAGACTCCAAGGCAAAGCATTCCTCACGTTCCAATTTATTAGAAGAGACATGTTGGCACATTTGTGGAAACCCAAATCTGAAGACTTCCATGTTTCCACCCCACAGTTGATCCTGCCCTCACACCCACAAGTCTGTCACATGGTCCAATCTCTCTCTGCCATGCTAGCAGATTCACCCACCTTGTTCTGGTCAGGTGCAAAGACAAAGGATGACCTTGGTTTACTAGAAAGAATGTTATTATGGTTACATATCCCCAACTCCATACAATCCCCCCTCCCATTTTCCCACAACAGAAAAATGCATAGTAGAATAATATAAAGTGTGGCAGGCCAAAGATCCAACAGACATAAATGCAGGCCTGGCACAAGACTCCAAGAAGTATGTCAGTGATATGAATGAGCATACAGTGTTGCACAGAGCTGGCTCTAAGAAGGAGATAGGAAAACCTCTCTTTTCTTTCTTCATTAATTTCTGCAAAGCATTTTTGAAGCATGTTCCAATCATTGGGAAAACAGTTGTCAACCATCAGACTAGTGAACCCAAGAAAAGCAGGCACTCTCAGGTACTTTGTAATCCCAAAAGCAAAACTTTATTGGAGACACCATTTTGGTACTGAAGAATCAAAACCAACTCTAGTTTTTCCTGCACAATGCATTTTTTTCCTCCCCACCCTTGGTTTTTCACATTGTCCAATTACGAATCGTCCCTTTGTTTTTCGTCACTTTTCTATCGGATACCTGCAATCAGTGGCCTTGGTGGCTTCTTGTCTCTCATAGTCCATTTCTGGCACATCTGGATTCTTTATCTCTTTCCCTCCCCCCCGTTCTTTGGCAAGTTGAATAGCGATAAGACCTAATGTTCCAAAAGCGGTTCAACCTTGACATCCGTAGGGCATGATGATTTTAAAAATATGATTTATAAAAATCATCTTGCGTGAAAGAAGTCACAGCATGATACAGGTCGTCCTCAACTTACAGTCATTCATTTAGCAACTGTTCTATTTATTACTGGATCCTGGTGTCACATGATTACCCTTTGTGATCTTCCCAGATGGCTTCCCACAAACAAAGTTGATGATGGACAGTGGTGAAATCCTACCGGTTCGCCCCAGTTTGGGCGAACCAGTAGCGGCTGTAGCGGCCGGTTCAGAGAACCAGTAGTGCCGGCTGCACAAGGCTCCACCCACCCACCCAAATACTGTAAATTCTGGGGGTTTTTACCCTCTGTGCCTGCGCAAAGACTTCTGGCATGTGGACTTTTGAACCGATAGGGAAGGTAAGTAGATTTCACCACAGATGATGGAAGCCAGATTGGCTTAACTACATAATTTATTTAACAGCAATGGAGCAATGGTTTACTTAACAATTGTGGCAAAAATGATTGTAAAATCTGCTGCAAATTCACTTAACAACCCCCTTGTTTAACAAAGGAAATTATGTCCCAATCCGGTCAGAAATACAGCAAGTAGCGGTGAAGATGTTCGCCTTCCACTTGGCAGATTGAGAGTTCAATGCTAGGTAGCGGCAGATATTTTTATCCTAGGGCACAAAGAAAAAATATCTGCTGCAAACTCTACATGGCATCAGGAATAGCACAACATCCAGCCAGTAAATGCTCAGCTCAATCCAGTAACCCCAACTTTAACCCAAATTATGGGATTACAGGGGCGTAAAAAAGTGTGTGTGTGTGTGTATTTGCAAGCAATACTGGCTGGAGAATTCTAGAAGCTGAAGTCCACACATCTTAAAGCTGCTGAGGTTAAGAAGCGCTACCCTCAAGGTATGGAGTCCCTCTCTGAGGGAGATGGGTAGTTAAGAAATGTGAAATATAAATAAAATAAATAAATAAATAAACCCGAGAAAGGTCTGGACTCCGAAAGAAGCAGCAGCAATGCCATATCTGCTTTCTCAACACCTTTCTGTGGGAGAGAAGAACACAATTGGATTGCCATGGGGACACCCTTTAAACCTGACAACTTGTGACACATTAATGCCATTGTAAAATGCTCATCGGGAAGTATTCTATGTTATCGCTTAATGCATCGCTCACTGACTGCATTAATAGTACCAGAGTATCAGGATAGCAAAGGTCACCTCTGCCTACTGCATTTCTGAGACCCCAAACTGACCTTGGGATTTTCCACACTTAGCTAATTGCACAATTTGAGAAAGAGAAAGAACATTGCATGCTTCTCTCCCACACACCTCTTCTCCTTTTCCTCTGGCTAGCAACACAACAGCCACTACTCTGAATTCTCAATAGCACATTACATTTGGATCTTTTCCCCCCCTCTGAAGTTCCACCTTCTAATAATTCCCATAGCTATCCTGCAGGGCCAGTTTTGCCAGATGTTTGCCTAAAGATCACTATTTTGCGCTGATGCAGAAGCTCCAGAATGCATACAGATGTTTTAGTAAAAAACAACCCATCTAGACTGTCAAGATAGATTTGCAAGTGGACATGCAGTGCAGTCGTGTTCTGTCACCTCATGATTCATACTTGACTACAGGCCAAGATGTTGAGTGTCACACAAAAAACAACACAAAAAAGTATTAAAAATAGGAATGCAAAGCCCAACTTAGTGAAAGGACAGCTTAATTCTTTTATTTACAATATTTCAGAGATTGGTTTTACTGGTTTTTCTAACAAGCACAATGCAAAACTTGCAATATTAATGCTGGACAATTTAGGGAAAGTGATTGATGGGTTCTCATGGTTTTTCTTCACCCTCCCATCAATTGATATTTGCTAGAGGGAAAAATACCAATTACTCTCCTTAATAGGGAGGGCCAGGCAGTTGCTTACAATGGCTGGATTCAGAGGTGGATTCCTACCTGTTCTATCCGGTTCTATAGAGTAGGTAGTAACTCCGCGATGACGTCACGGAGCCAGTTCCTTTGGTGGCTCTGTGGGCACAGCCATTTTGGATTTGGATATTTTGCTTGTCACACTCGTGCGGACTCAAGGCGCGACCCTGAGCGAACCGGCAGTAAGAAGATTCAGAACCCACCTTTGGCTGGGTTACACATTTGTCAAGTTGCCTAACAGATCACAAGCAAAGAGATGGACTATGCCTGACTTGTCAGTCTGACTATATCTGAACCAACTATATTCTTCTGAAAGGGTGAATTGTGAAACAGGAGGGAACTATTGATATTAAGTAAGTGCTGCAAAGGATTGAAAACATTGGCAGTGAGCGACTGTTGCTTGCATCAGTTTGGAAGGGTCCTTCAAAAAAAAAGGAAAGTGACCCTGCTCTACTCACTCTCAGTAATAAAACCAGCAAGAGATTAAAGAGAACAGTCATGTAAAATCCCTTATTGACCGAAGCAGCCGAAAGAATCTGTAACACACAGCTTGCAATCCTGACTATTTTTTTACCCCCTGGTTTAAATTGAATTTCTTTGCAGCACATAGTTTTGGGTTTTTTTCTTTCAAAACAAAAAACAGTAAACCCATGTTCAAATAGCAGATTAAGTCTTCTTTCAAAAGAGTGCTAGGATGTGTATATAACAGAGGTGGGTTCTGAATCTTCTTACAGCCGGTTCGCTCAGGATTGCGCCTCGAGCGCGTGCGCAGAGCACGTGAGGCAATAAAACAATCCAAAATGGCGGCACCCACGGAGACACCGAAGGAACCGGCTCCGTGACGTCATCGTGGAGTTACTACCTGCTCTATAGAACTGGATAGAACCGGTAGGAACCCATCTCTGGTATATAAGGAATGATAGAAAATCTGATAAGCACCAGTCTGGCATTACCCAGGTAGGTGGCAGGTATCTGGGCTCTCCTGCAGCCCAAAAGGCCATGCAATTGAAGAGAAGGCCCCATGTCCCTGAAGCAGCACAGACAGTAAGAGCTGGGCAAGCCCACCCAGATCATGTCCACAACTGGTTTCAGTACAGGGAAGACACTGTTTTAAATCTGCAACAACTGAAGCTGACTTGCCTGTGGGTTAGGATTGAGAGAAAGGCAACAGCACAGGGATGTGTCATATAAAAATTGCTATTGAGATACGTTTGTGCTCCACTTAAGAGGAAACGTGGATAAGCTCAAGGGGAGGAGGACTGGTTTAAGGGCACCAGATCCGGGCTGCAAAAATTCTAAGCATCCCATTATTGGCAAAGGTATATAAAAAAAAAGTCCTGATCTTGTATCATGGCATCTAGAGGTTTTGAACATTAATTCCTATCAGACTCAGACAAGATGACTTCTAAAAGTGTACAAATAATTGTGAAATTTGGTCCAAAACAACTGGAAGGCACCAGATTCCTTTCATTGGACTAAGATATTTTAGTGTGTATCCATTATTATATTTAAACTCTACACAGGATAATGTTCATTCTAGTTATAACCTTTTTTTAAAATTTACATGTAGCCTAATGCATCAATCTGGAGAGGAGCTTTCTGTGAGATTGCTAAAAACTGACACTGACTCGATGGTACATCATCATCAATCAATGTAGCGTGATGGAGGTGTTGGAAGAAATATCAACCTGGGTTCAGCTCCAAGTGGGGAAAAAGACACTGAAAACATGATGGCTGCTTGGAAAGGTGGTTTAATGGTGGACAGCAGGACCACATAGTTTCCTGGGGGAAAGGTGACCACACGTTTCAAGATGTTGAAGAAGAAAAGAAGAGAGCTGCTGGGAGTCCCTGAGTTTTTATACCCTCTGTTGGGCCCCACCTCTGAGTTTCCTGTTCCTGTATAAGAAATGCACTCTGATTGGTTGTCAGACTCCCGGGACCAGGGGTCTTAGCTAACTTTGTAGGCTTTTGTCTGTGTCCCAGGCTTGGCTGATGTAATTTTCCACGTGGTGAGTTTTTGTTTGCTAGATAGGTCTGCCTGAAGGGGATAGCTCTTTTTTTACGTAGAATAGACTAGCTCAGACCATTGACAAAGGTGGGGGGAATGAATGAGTTGCCTGTGACCTTAATGGGACATTTAGAAAGGTGGGGGATATTAAGAATGAGTGAGTTTGTTTCCTGCCTAAAACATGTTTCTCCATTTCTCATCCAAGGAAATATAATATTCTGTCTTTTTAATATATACTAAAATATTTCATTTTCTAGGGGAGGGGTGGATTTACTTTCTACACCATGTTGATAGGACCCCAAAAAACTGAATGCTGTCATAAAATCAAACGGTGCTTCAACACAGTATTAGTTTAAGGGTGTGTATCTTTATGCAACCACAATATTGTATGTTTTTTGTTATCCCCCCTCAAAAAAGATTTCAGTTTGTTTTTCAATTGAATTGTACAGCTTATAAATTATATTAAAGATGGAAAGAATTCTGAAGTGATTCATCTTTGTCTGATTTTTTTACATCTCAAAAACCTGACATTTTAATGGGTATGTAGTCTTTCGATATCCACTGTATATTAAAGTGGTGATCCCATGGGTCATATGCATATATTCATCCACTTTTTCTGAGGAAATTTATTGACCTTTGTGTAAAGTAGTATAATACTGATGAAACACCATCCATTCATATTTCATATTTCTTAACTGCCCATCTCACCCAGAGAGGAACTGTCTCTTTTTAATAGCTTCATACAGATCCCTTATTGTTATAGACGCACTCAGAAACACTTTTTATATATTGGTGTTATCTGTTATTGCAGTATTTTCTTGTGACTTTTATGCAACTTTGTTTTCTATTTCTGTTTGCAAGTCTCCCCATTTTATTTGCAAATTTGAACTGTCTTCGTTCTGCATAGTTCATCTTTATTTCCATCTCTTTCACTGTTTACCTAGATAATTGCCTCTGTAAAAGCTTAATTTGCTGAGTAATAGTAATAGTAATCCTCCCTGGAAATTTCTAAAATTCTTTTTTTGTCTCATCCAAAATCATTTGTATTTTCTCTCTTCTTTTTGAAGGAAGTTAGCACCCACCCACCCCTCTCCTAGAAAATGAAATATCCTGGGAAATATTAAAGGAGGCATAATATT
>JANHFT010002184.1:132085-146068 GCA_032467955.1 Pseudoxenodon macrops | reverse complement strand
GAAGAAACATTAAAATTTGTATTCAAAAAGGGAAACCAGAAGTTCATATGCAGCCAAATTCTTTTGGGAGCCTTGTCACCATATATTCTGGGATATGATCCAGGAAGCTTCCTAGGCAGAAGCATCCCCATGTGCCACCTTAACACGGGTAAACATAAAAACAGAATACAACAATCATAAATATTGAGAATGATTGTTAATGGAATGCTACCAGGTGATGATTTATTACTGTTCTGCCATGAGATAAACAAAGCATCCGAAAGCAGCCTAAAATAACAACTCGGGGAAAATAAACAGTGGATTTTATAATGAAATGCCAGAAACTCCCGGCACTCGGATTTACTTCTTTCTTGGTGCCAGGTGCAAAGCTTGTATTGCTGGATGCTTCTTGCATCCAATCAGGAAAATAGGACAGCTGGCAGGTCTAGAGGACTTGAGCAGATGGCTCCTAGAAATCTGGTTTAGTGAGTTCACCCTCTTCTTCCCAGGACTCACTGCATGTGTCCTCGCTGTGGGTCCTGCTGTATAGGCTTATGCAGCATCCGTTTGTGAAGCTTTATGCTGCCTTTGTTACCTATCTCTATTGTTTCAAAAGCTGCCAGATCATAACAGGAATCCTGTTGAGACCTTACAATTGGAAAAGGAAAAGATTGTCCTACCAGAAAATATTGTCCTACCAGATGTTGTCTGTTGGCACCAAGAAGATTCATCCCCCCTCCCAATCTCATGTTGCGTTGGTTTGCTTGTCTCCTGTTCACATCTTTAAAAAGGAGAGACTATAATGGTGCAAGTGCATGGAAGTCAATGTAGAAATTCTGTGAATGAACAAGTACCCCTCTCTCGTGCTTGCTCTCAAATCCATCATGTGAGTGAGTGAGAATACATTTCTCTGTGGAGCATTAGATGAAATGGACAAGACAGTATGATGAAAATAAGAGAAAAGGCTTCTACTTAGCATTCCCTGATATGGTGCAATGGTGCAAAACTGCCCAGACATGCATGAAATATGGACGGGGGAAGAAAATAAACTGCTTAAGGTTTTCACTGCCTTGCATAGCATAACTCCAGCATATCCTCGCATTTTTGTGACTGGCATAAGTGACTGATTCCTAGATAGTCTTATGCTCCATCATTTCTGCTGAGCCTAACATCTTGTTCCCAGCCAAATTTCTTAGAAAGCTCATAAGGGATGCCTTTTCTTTTTTGTCTCCTGCCTGCATGGCATCTTTCACAAATTAGGAAGTAGGAAGAAAGGGAGAAGATGCAAATAATTGATCTACTTGGCATAAAGCAACTCAGACAGGGATGAGTCCGAATTATTTTTCTCTGTCACTTTGTTGCTGTTTCCTCATGATTTAAGTTCTGGCTTGAGCATTTGTTCCTTCTCAAATCAGAAGAACCTGAATATTGAAAAAGCAGCAGCTCTTAATGTTTACATCTGATTGCCAGATATTTTTGGCACAGTCTCTGAATTTCTCTTTAGTGCTATTCCAGTGGGATCGCATAAGGTAAACAAGTGCTATCTCTCAGATGTGACTATCAGACACGACTTGCAGGTTACTGCTCCGGTGTTGGCAGAAGAGGTATGAGTGATGTACAACTCTCCTTTCTGTTTGTACTTTCAGATAAAAATATAAATCTTGGCAGTAGTATCCATGCTCGACACAGTCGAAACTCTTTTGTAGGTTTTAATCCTTCGGGCTTTATCAGACTCCAAGTTTGCAAACTAAAACTTAAGGCTGCAAGGGCTACACACATCCGCAAAAGAATTCAGCTGGCGGTAGGAATTATATATTTCCTCACCAGGCTTTTCTCTGCTGCAATGGGTCTCCACTAAAGTGAAGTCCAGCAGCCTCTCAATGGGGACAAATAAACCAAACCGAAAAAGGAGATACCTGGCCTTTCATATATGTGGCTGCAGTGCATGCATAAGATGTGCCTGATTACTGTACTTATTTGAATTTGCTCCCTGCCTGTCCCTGAACCTTTCTTTTGAACCATGGAAACTGTAAATAAGCTTGTGGCTAAATTATCTTTACTTATTTATAAACCATGACCCCAAGATCATTATGTGAGACTCTCTTCTAGATGTCTCCACTGCATGAAGAGAAGCAGGTGATTTAAAAGAGGGACTTTTCAGCATGGGCACCCAATTCTAGGAGGAAATCCCCAGAGATTTTTCAAGATTTTTGCTTTCAAATAATTATTTGTCATTTGTTGCAAGCTCCCTGGGTATTTTTTACTGCTTGTACATTCCTGAACTTTTATTTTTGCTATTTTTATTGGCAACTGTAGTTTTTATTTTATTTATTTATATGGATTTATGTACTCTCTGATACACAAGACTCTGGGTGATTTATTATAAAAGGAAAATATATATGTGAGACAAGGGCTCAATAAAAATGGCAATCCAAATGCCCTACAATCGTAGCCAGAATGCTAAAGATCAACCTGCTGAAATAAATCATTTTCATGGCTCTTCCAAAAGGAAATAGGAAGAAGGGCTGGTGCACCACAGGTGATAGTGTGTTCCTTAGCAAATGAACCGTTAGAGAGAAGGATTGTCTTTAGGTCCATGTCCCTTTGATCCAGTGGTGAAATGCTACCTACTCAGTCCGATTTGGGTGAGTAGGTAGCAATGGCGGTCACCTCATGGCTGCGGCTGTGTTTTGGGAGGGCTTATTTTCGGGGGATGGCTTATTTTAGTGCATGCGCTCAAAAGCCTGATTGGGCTTATTATCCGGGGAGGTCTTATTTTTAGGGAAACAGGATAATTAAAGAGGAAGCACATGGTCCCAACAAACATTGCAGTATTATGGGTGAATTTAGAGGCCCTCCCAGCCTTAAGACTTCCCTGCAAAAACCAGAGCATCTGCTCCATAAGAGTAGCTGTTTTGGTTTCATTTCAGAAGGATAGCTCAAGATGGATTCAAAGTTGATGCCGAATGACCAACTATGCATTTCCTTCCTCCCACATGCTACTGTTTAATTTAAAATAAAATGTTAAAAGGTTGCAGCCAACTGACTTTCTCTCTCATTAAAGCCTGATGATTCCTAATTGAGTCAGTATATTTTTACATTTAAAATGGTGATTTAACAGCTATATTTAACCCTTAATTTGGGGAACTGCTGGGTATTAAAAATCAAGGCCCAATTTGAAATTAAAAACTCAATCAATTTTTATTTGCCCTGATTACCAGGCCCAATTTGCTCCGGTTTATCCCAACTCAGCTACATAATGGTACAAAAAACAGATGAAAAGCTGCCAGTAGTTGGTCCTAGACATCTGCACCTGTTTGAAATAAATATATCCTGTGTTGTTCTGCACAGTAAATATGCGCACAATTCTTTATGTGTAATTCTTATTTCTAGTGAAGCTGAATTCACACAATTCAATACGCCATTAAAAATATTTTTCATAACTAGTCAACTGGCTGTAAGTTTACAAGGAGACCCTAAAGTCAATAGCCCACCCTTTCCTCTATTTCATTTACAGGTAGACTCCCTTGATATAAAAAGTATGTACCTGATATTATGCTCATAAACCCTTCATGAGCCTCTCTTCCACAAATCAAATTCCTTTTAGTTTGATTATAGGCTGTTTTTCTACATTGCTCCAAGCAGCTCATAGGAACCAATGTCATAAACCTTGCAGAACATTGTAATTTAATAACACACAATTCGTGACAAAACATGGGACAACAGGATAAAGTCAACTTCAGTATTGCAATAAAATAATACAATCACATTTAATAATATATCAAATCAAAAGCACAATCAGCATCAACTGAAAAGAAAAAATAGAAGGGAGGGGAAAAGAATCAATCCTCCTTACATTCCAAGGAATCAGTTAAATTTATCTGCTATATCCATATTTTCTTCTGGCATGATTATTTTTTGTCATACACGTTGTATATCATTTGAATGTATGAATTGGGGTTTGGAATATTTTTCACAACAGTAATAATACTAAATATAGCACAGCAGAGGCAGGCACTTGAGATCTTTTCCTTGACCCTCTGCAGTCTGCACCATCCAACTGGTTTTAATGTTTAAAAGCTAGGGGAAACGCACACTGCAAAGCAATTGTTAGCCTCTAACGTTATCTTTATTTGCAAGAACAGTCGTGGGTTCTACAAAAATGGTTGATGGCTACAGTTCACTGATTTGTTTAGAAATATACCTACTATCCCATTGTGGTGTGAATATTTAAAAAGCATACAGAGCAGAGACAATCTCACTAATTTTGTCTTCTGGTAAAAGAGACTTTTACGACTGGATGTGCTCACTTTGCTAGCCATTTGCAAATAGCCAACTGAGCTGGCCTCACTTTTAGCTTTTAATGCAAACTCAGTGGCCAGGACAAGGGCCAGCAGCAGCATAATTCATCAGTTAATTATGATTAATCTTTAAGAGGTTCCTTTTTGTCGATTGTCCATTCTCTGTGCTCTTTTTACAATCCATCTCATTAGAAATGGTATATAAAAACTGAACCCATTTTGATAGTTTGCACCTTAGGCAGCTCTCCAAATACCACAGGCTGAACATACTAAAAAAAAAAGTGACTGTATTTCCATACCAGGTTAACAAGCATTTGTCAGATTGCACAATCAAATTCTCTGGCCTGCATAAATTATCTATAGCAGGGGTTGTCAGGGGGCCAATACACAGTCCCTCAGACTGTTGAGGGGCTGAACTATAGTTTGATCTGCCTAATGATTGGCTGGGTGGGTGTGGCCAATTTAGGGAGGAGGGGCATGGTCAGGGAGGGGGCATGGCCGTAGCAGTCACAATTGACTGAGTGTGCCCAGGGGGCGTGGCCTGCTTGACATCACTCGCATGGGTGGTGCCTATGGGTTTGGGTGGGGTTGGGGAGGGAATTCAGGGGTCTCCAGTGGGTGGGGCAGGGCAGGAAGTTTGTCTTGCAAGATGAGGTCAGGCGAGGCAGGGGGCGGGACATGTCAGCGGGGCTCGCTACCCCTGGCAGCTCCTGGGTGGCAACTCCACCGCCGCTCGGCAGACCCGCCCAGCCTGAAGGAGGAAAAATAGTCAGCTAGAAAGAAGAGTTCCCCTCATGTACTCAACACACCTCAGCACCAGCAATTCTTGCAGGTCCATTAGACTGCTGCTGTCATCGCCTGGAGCACCAGGCCCACCAGCCCGAAGGAGGCAAAGCAGCCAGCTAGAAAAGCTGAGTAGAAATGACAAAGTATGCTCATGCCCAAAAGGCAAAAAAGGGCCGTGACTGGGGAAAACCAGATTCCCATCGGAGCTCTGGCTGCCCAGGCCCAGCAGAGATGGGGGGGGGAGGCATGCGATGAAGATCGGGCTTTCCCCACTCGTGGTGGCAGCCTTTTGCCTGTTGGGAATGGACATGCTTTTACCACCACTACTCGACTTTTCTAGCGGGCAGTGACAAAAGCGGCCTAATGGACCTGCGTGAGCTGTTAGCGGCGTTGGTGGTGCCGAGGTGCATCGGATGTGCAAGGGGAACATGCTCCACACACGGACCAAGGGCAAGACACATGAGGGGGCCAACGAAATGGGCTGGATACATTGCATCAGTGGGCCGTATCCGGCCCACGGACCATAGTTTGAGAACCCCTGATCTATAGGTACAGGAGCCACTTTATTTTACATAATTTATTTTCCTCCCACTAGGGAGTTAAGAATGGGGAGGAAAGAAATATTTAGGGAAGTGTTACCTACTAAGCACAAAAAAGGCGTAGTAGAATTCTGAAGAACAGAGCCAAAAAATATACTTTAAATAGATCCTAGAGACAGAAGTGAGATGGAAGATGATGAGTCAGATATCAAGAGGGAAACAGGATCAGTTAGTGAGAATTCCAAGTTGGTGAGGGCCATATATACCATTTAATCCGTGATGGAATCAGACAATTGATTTTCAAAATTAATTTTGACCCCTCAAATTTAAGGGGCAACACATTCACTCTGGTGTATTTTGAGAGGGTTTAGGAGAACTGAAATACAAAGTAAGTACATTAATTCTCAAGGAGGCTTAATAGCCCTATTATGCATTGGGGGTGGGGTAAAAAACATGAAGTCAGAGCACTAAAATAGAAGTGCTTACTGAGAGCCATGTAATATTACATGGGAGTATATGTGTGCTGGAAGAAATGTCCATCTGGATTCAGTTCCTAGTGGGGAGAAAGACACTGGAAACATGGAGGCTGATTGGAAAGATGGTTAATGGTGAAGCAGAATCACCAAGCACGAGTGATTCTGGGTAGCTGACCACATGGAGTGGAGAGTGAGAGGTATTTATACCCTCTCTTGGGCTTTGAACTTGAGCTTCCTGTTCCTGTGGCAAGGGCGTGTCTTCTATTGGTTGCAGTCAGACGCTCATGTGGAGTCATGTTTGTCTGAATCAAGTTTGGTGAAACCTTGGGCTGATGTAATGTCCCCAGGTGATTTCGCAATGCAGTGACGCCTGCTGTTAGTTGGGTGGAGGGCTAATCCTATTATGTCCTCAGGGCTCATGTCTTAATCCCATCACCCTGGAGCTGGAGGACTTTTTGTCTTGTAGAGAAGCTGGTCCAGTCTTGCTGGGGCTATTAAGAAAGGTGGGGGCTGCTTTCCAAGAGCATGTTTCTCCTTTAGAGAAATAAAATATTCTGCCTTTTTAATCTTTCCTAGAACCATTTCATTGTTCTAGGAGAGGGGTGGATGCTAATTTTCTACAGGTTTAAATCCTAATTTAGTCCAATCCTTTGAATGATGCATGAAATAATGCATCCCAGAGAGGACCCCAGTTTCCAACTCAAACCCTCAACAAGGGAAAGCTCATCTCAAACATAGTAATCGCCTCTACTGATTAACTGCTTTTACCATCAAATTATTTCTCCTAAAGTTAAACCAAAATCTGCCCTGCTGCAATTTATTAGGAAGTCGGAACCAGGATTAAGTTTCACGTACTGTTCTCTATTTAAACTAGCCAACCAAATACTGTTGGATAGATGCCTTCATAGTTATACTATGCTCAGCACAGGCACTTTGTTATTCTGTGCATATATAATAAAGCAGCTACCACATCTCTTGCCTTTTTTTCCTTTATGCTCCTTGCCAGCATAAACACTGGCAACAAGGATATCAGAACCACATTTAAGGGGGAAAGAAGCAAACACTTCCTGTTTCCCTTCTCTACACTCTCAAGAAGTGAGCAGACCTGAGAAACTAACATGATCCTTTCCAGGAACCTGAAGAGCATTTTGAGATAAGACCCAGGAAGTCCAGCATAAGTAGTAGCTGGACTTGTGTTGCTTTTTCTCTTAAGGAGATAGTGAAAAACAAGATGCTCTGAAAAGCGGTAAACACAGAATTGAGAAGCAACCTAAGACCGCTTCATGCTGCCCTGTTTTCCAAAACATCTTAAGTACCCTGGGAAAACTGCCAATGTCAATATGGACTTTGCAGAAATGGGCTCCTTGGTATCGAGGAGAACACACAGTGTGCACTGCAAACGGAAGATTCTCCCTTTGCTGCCACAGAGGAGCAGATTAGAGAGAGAAGCAAAGCATTTTAAAAGACCCAACGTATTAATCCGGCAGAAGGTTATGATGAGACAGCAAAGCTGAGCATTCTCTTCTCAAAAATAAAATAAATACATCCTTGGTACATCAAGGTCACTTGAATTGTTTCCCAAGTAAAGCTGAATTCAGCACCCTGTGTGGAAATCATGCAAAGCAAGCAAAATTGAGCATATTGACTCATTTAATATGATTCATTCAGCCTCTAGTAATCATGGGGCATGGCGAGATGTAGCAAAAGGACCTAACAGAATAATCCATTTCTACATCTGGCAATTGAGATTCACCGGTAAGACTGCAAACCTATTGTTACAGCCCTAAAAGCAAATAGTCTTTTTTTTAACAAAAATCTTTCAAAATCTTTATTACTTCTTCTAAAGTAATTACTTTATTACTTCTTTTAAGTATACAGATTGCCTTGCATGCTGTATACCTCATTGCAATCTATGTTATCAAGAAAGCTTTATAGTTTAATAAAATGCTGAACCAAGTTTGAGTTCAGTCTAGTTGTTATGGTGGACTTGCGGCTGTTTGAACCTGGCAGAGAAAGTTTGAGGGAAAGTTATTTTAAACCTTTTTATGGCCACCTATTTTTCCACCTTTTTCCCTATTAATATTTCCCCCCAAATTGCAGTTTTATTACCACTAAAAAAAGAATTCAATTACGGTCTGTCAATTTAGAAAATCCCACTAAATGAGGGATACGAAAGCAGCAGACTGGCTACTCTTGGCTGTGTTACACAATGATATATGACAGAGCCAACTCAGAGTAAGGCTTTCTGACAACACTACGAATATTGAGTTAAGAAGCTTATTTTCGGTCATCTCCCATTCCCGTTTTTGCACAAAGAGGCAAACTTTCAGCACTTTTCCCATCCTGGGGAAATACTGTAGCATCTCAATACATTTGCGCTTCAATTCTCAACAGAACTGGCAAAAGGCAAACATTGTGGGCAGTTAGCTGGACGCAGACATAGAGAGAGATATGCTACTGAAATGCAGGTGACTCTGTGACTCCCTGTTCCCCATCCAGATTGTGGCTTTTAATCTGAAGCCAGAAGTGAAGGACAGTCTGCAAGATTTAGCCTTTCAGCCTCAAGAGAGGCTCAGTTATTAGAACAATTTAACAGATGAGTAACTTGAATATCTGCCCAGTTGGTCAAAGTTCTAGGAGCTGTAAAGACAAAAACACATAGATATGTAGCTTTTTCACTCTCCCACAAGGACACTGTACAGATCTCTGCTGGAACCTTCAAAGGTCAACTGGTATAAATCGTTGGGTGAGGAACTTTTGCTCCATTTTAACTGTCCTTTGGGAATATGATAGTCAAATTCTCCCTCACTCTCACTAGTATTGTGATCATTTTTGCCCTTGAAGAGGCTAAGGACTGAATTGGGGTACTGTACCTACATGCAGGGTGTACCTTTAACATGCACACCTGCAGGGTTTCACAAATAGCTCTGCCAACTTTTAGCAAAAAAATACATTCTCTCTTTTGCACAAAACTGTGCAACCAAGAATTGCAAGAGGTATCTAAATATTACTAAACAGGAATTTATTCTAGAAGCTTAACATTTAGTATGTACGGTATGTATGTATGTATGTATGCATGTATGTATGTATGTATGTATGTTCTCCCTTTATTATTTTTGTAAAATAACTCAAGGCAGCAAACATATCCAACACACCTTTTTCTTCCCAAAACAATTCTGTGAGGTGGGTTGAGTGACTGGCCCAAGGTCACCCAGCTGGTTTTTATGGCTAAGGCAGGACTAAAACTCACAGTCTCTCACTTTCTAGCCTGGTGTCTTAACTATTAGACCAAACTAAATTTAGGAGTATTTACGATACACTATATGAGCCACGGTGGCGCAGTGGTTAGAATGCAGTACTGCAGGCTACTTCTGCTGAATGCTGGCTGCCTGAGATTTGGCAGTTCAAATCTCACCAAGCACAAGGTTGACTCAGCCTACCATCCTTCCAAGATGGATAAAATTGTTGGGGGCAATATGCTGACTCTGTAAACCGCTTAGAAAGAACTGTAAAGCACTGTAAAGTGGTATATAAGTCTAAGTGCTATTGCTATCTAAATTTTTAAGACCACAGAATGCATTTAGAAATCTGAGGTTCATGGACCAAAAACTAAGCAAAAGGAAGTAGGCAGGACCAGGAAAAAAATATTAATCTGATTTAATTTTAGATCAAGACTGTTACCAAATTTATCCATTTTTCCTTTTCTAGCACATTGAAAATTGCAATCTGCTAATAACTTTTGGAACGACTCTGGGAAAACATACGCAGAGTTTGTGTATTTCTTTTTTTAAAACAATAATTTCAATTTTGGGGGGCAGATAATAGATTATGATCAATAAACAATGAACAAAGGGAATGGAAATTAAACATGCTAATACTTGGGACTTCTTCAACTTGAAATCTGATACAAATGTATTAATGGCAAGTTGACCAACAGGGAACATTATAAACTATCTTTTGATGTTAAGATTTTCAAGTCAGGAGCACACCTCCTAAAATTTCTGAGAAGCAATATGTAAGGATAGTGGCAATAGTATAGCCACAGTATAGCCTATGCCAGGAAAACAATTTTAGAGCCAGTGTAAATAATAAAGGCAGTTCAAGTATCAGATAAGCAATCATGCACGATGAAACAATTCTTCAACCTGTGAAATCCAAAAAATAACCTCATAATATAATCATTATACATACACACATTTTACACCAATTCCTGACATTTAAAACACAATATAAGCATCATATTATGAACCTTATGATCTGCCTCTGCATAAGAATGTATCATTATAAGCTGGAATTTCATAGAAAAACAAATATTTCTGAAGTAGAAATAAATAATCTATATACATTTACATATGTGTGTGTGTGTGCTGCAAGGCTAGTCTAATCCATGCCTTATTTGTTTATTCAATTAATTTTGTATGGTTGCCCAAATTGCAAGGCTCACACAGGATGATATTAAAAAACATAAATTGATAAAATTAAAAAACAAAACAAAATGAAAAGGTAAAATAACTGAAGCTAGTCAGTTCCCACCCAACTACTGCAGCTGACTCATCCAGCACCCTGGACAATATCCAGGGGAAAAGCTAAGTTTTCCAGGCATTATGGAAAGCCAAGAGGGAGTGAAAATGTAATCTCAGGTGATATACTGTTCCAGGTGGCAGGTGTGACAGAGAAGTGTTCATTGACAGAATGTGTGCAGTAACAGAAGACACCAATCCACTCATTTACTTTTAACAATGTAAGAACATTAGAATAGTGTTGATAAATCAAGTCAAGGTCTATCTTAATCCATAAATTGTTTTTCCCACTGGCCAACCACCAGATGTTTCCAGAGTGCTCTCAAGCAAGAGACATATCCTCTCCCATCAGTTTTTTCTGCAACCTGTATTTGGAAGAAGCCCTCAATCTAGGTAAAACAATAAGTCTTCAAGACGAATAGCCTTCCACAGATATGTGCTCCAATTCCCTTTTAGGCTATCCAGGTTGATGGTTTAATCACCACATCTTCTGTAATGTATTCTACAGGTTAATTATGTACTATATGCAAAAATACTTTCTTCTGACTTCTAAACCTCCTTCCAATCAATTTAATTAGATGAATCCTGGTCCTGCTGTTTTGTCTGAGAAGGGGGAAAAAACTTCTCATTGCCCAATATTCTCCATGCCACACATGATTTTATACACCTTTAAAGGAGAATATTTATAGTTCAGGGTTGAAATGAAGGGTCCTTGCTGCTCCCTGAGCTTGCTTGTTTTCTTGCAGGCATTTCATTAACCTAACTAGGTAACATCCTCAGTGTCAGTAAGGAGTGATGTTTGCTGTCAGTTTATATTCTAGTGACTTGCTTGTCTTTGTGGGTGAGGTGATGGTCTTAGACAGTGATGGCTAACCTTTTTGCTATTGTGTGCCAAAAGCGCACAACCCCGCATGGGGGGGTCGCGCACTCATGCCAACATCCATAATGCAATGCCCTCCCCCGCACATGCACACACAATACCACCACCCCGTGCTGTTCCCTCACACATGTGTGCAGGCCTCACTGAAGCCTCCTGGTAGGCCCGTTGGGCAGTTTTTCGCCCTCCCCAGGCTTCAGGAGGCTTTCCTGAAGCCTTGGGAGAGCAAAAAATGGCCCAACGGCCCAACCAGAAGTTCAATTCCGAACTTCCGGTAGGCCCATTGGATCCGTTTTTTGCCATCTACAGGCTCCGGAAGCTTTCCCGAAGCCTGGGGAGGGCGAAAACAGCCTGCCCTCTGGAAGGGCGAAAATCAGTTGGCCAGTGCGTGCATGCACACTACAACACCTTGCGTGCCCTCAGATATGACTCTGCATGCCACAGGTTCGCCATCACAGGTCTTAGAGATTTTTTGGTTGAGCTGTTCACTGATTGCTGTTTGGCAGTTTCTTGATTGGAGTATTGTTTACTTAATTGTAGGTCTGAAGTTAACCCTGGAGTTAATCTACGCTGATCTGGTTGCTGATTATTGGTGGAGAAGTACTATAGTCTCTTTGTTCTCTTTTGGGCTGGTTGTTTGTCTCTTTTGCATTGCCTATGGATGTTATTAATGTCTATGTGTCTTTTGATGGCTGATTTGTCAGAGTGCCAGGCTTCTAGAAATTCCCTGGCATTTTTGGATTTGGCCTGGTCTAACTTTTTATTAGAGGAAAGATATTTGAGCTAACAGTGAATTTGGTTATTTCTTCTGCATTTTTTCCCCATCTCTGTTATTTTCAAACGTACATACTTGTCTAGGAAAATGCAACCTATCAGAAAAGATGGAAAACACATCCTTACTCTTACAGATCTGTGTTGTCGCACTGAGAAAAATATTCTTCACATACAAAGGAAAATATTCAATTTCTTAAAATGGTGAACTGATATTTAAAAGGCTCTGCTGGTTTTTCTAAAGCTCTTGGAAAGACCTTCCTGCTTCAGAGAGTCTTCCCCTGCCATCTTCTTATTTTCTTTGTGTTATTATAGTGCTGATGTTTTAGACCTTCCAGCTCTATTCTGATTGTTTTTTTTCTTAAAAATATGCATTTGGTTTATATTGTGTTTTTGCTATGTGAATCACCAAGGGTCAATTAGATTACAGCAGCATGAAAATAAATTTAATAAATAAATATTATTTACCAAGGGTCCAAAGACCTAATAAAAAGTATTGCGTATTACCCATCATTAAAAGTATTCTCTAAATATACAGGGCATTTTGTGAAGGGCTCCATATATGGTTCAAGGAGCACCATTTTTTTTTCTTTGTAGATAAATAATACAGGAAAAATTAATTAATCAGATGGACACTGCAACTACATGAAAACTGATTTACCGGTAGTCAGAAAGAAAACCTTTGGGAGGAAAACAACATTCTGCAGCAAAGGCCAGGACACTGCAAACAGAGACTGAAAATGAACGGTCTGTGATATCTGAATTGTTACCAACAAAGGTTAAACATTTCCATGCTTAATCAGCTGTCACTACCAGCTCTATCGGTAATCATTTCCAAGAACACTTCCGCTGGGACATGGGGCCTATTGTCAGGAAAAAAGAAGTCCAGCTTACACCAGATTCACGTATGCCCAACGCTGGCTTTTTTGACTGGCAATAGCTCTTTGGAGACTGAAAGAGAGAAAGATCACGTTCTCGTAACAAATCCCCTCCCTTCCTCACCACCTCAGAATACTTCAAACCTGATCCTTAAAGAAAAAATTATAGGCCAAGGATCACATCCTGTAGAGTGAAATGTCTGCATGATCATTGATTATGCTGAGTTCTCATGTAGATTATTCTCATGTAGATTATTGCTGCGCAATGCTTCGGAATGGACTTGGAAAGGGAGTTTTGAATGCAGAAGAAAAATCCTGAAATCAAGACATGCCTGCTTCGATGAATCAGATCCAGATCCTCTGTTGGGTCTCCAACCTAAATCCAAAGCATTGCATCTTCCTACAAATTATAATTAAAACAATTTATGTCTTGCTACTTTACCATCCTGGAAGTAAATCCTATCACAAAAAAAAGAACATGCAAATTCTGTAACCATGCTGGTAGGAAATTTTGGAAGTTGTAATCTGCCATATCTGGAAGATACAGGGCTAAAGTATTAAATTGAAGGTGACATATTAGAGAACACGACTGTAGCAATACAACGGACTCCAATCAAAAGTACCCTGTTTCACTGAAAATAAGACCTCTCCAGATAATAAGCCCAATCAGGCTTTTGAGTGCATGCACTAAAATAAGTCGCCCCCCCGAAAATAAGCCCTCCCCAAAACACAGCAGCCATTAGGTGACCACGCTCACTGCCTCCTGCACCTCAAAAATAATAAGACCTCCCTGAAAATAAGACCAAGCGCTTATTTCGGGGGTCAAAAGAAAATAAGACCCTGTCTTATTTTCGGG